>JBBDGP010004121.1:0-62500 GCA_037952835.1 Lithobates septentrionalis | reverse complement strand
TCATTAGCAGTAATCAGCATGGATTCATGAAGAATCGTTCTTGCCAAACCAATCTATTAACCTTCTATGAGGAGGTGAGTTGCCATCTAGATAAAGGAAGGCCCGTAGACGTGGTGTATCTGGATTTTGCAAAAGCATTTGACACAGTTCCCCATAAACGTTTACTATACAAAATAAGGTGCGTTGGCATGGACCATAGGGTGAGTACATGGATTGAAAACTGGCTACAAGGGCGTGTTCAGAGGGTGGTGATAAATGGGGAGTACTCAGAATGGTCAGGGGTGGGTAGTGGGGTTCCCCAGGGTTCTGTGCTGGGACCAATCCTATTTAATTTGTTCATAAACGACCTGGAGGATGGGATAAAGAGTTCAATCTCTGTATTTGCAGACGATACTAAGCTAAGCAGGGCAATAACTTCTCTGCAGGATGTGGAAATCTTGCAAAAAGACCTGAACAAATTAATGGGAGGGGCGACTACATGGCAAATGAGGTTCAATGTAGAAAAATGTAAAATAATGCATTTGGGTGGCAAAAATATGAATGCAATCTATACACTGGGGGGAGAACCTCTGGGGGAATCTAGGATGGAAAAGGACCTGGGGGTCCTAGTGGATGATAGGCTCAGCAATGGCATGCAATGCCAAGCTGCTGCTAATAAAGCAAACAGAATATTGGCATTAAAAGGGGGATCAACTGCAGAGATAAAACGATAATTCTCCCGCTCTACAAGACTCTGGTCCGGCCGCACCTGGAGTATGCTGTCCAGTTCTGGGCACCAGTCCTCAGGAGGGACGTACTGGAAATGGAGCGAGTACAAAGAAGGGCAACAAAGCTAATAAAGGGTCTGGAGGATCTTAGTTATGAGGAAAGGTTGCAAGCACTGAACTTATTCTCTCTGGAGAAGAGACGCTTGAGAGGGGATATGATTTCAATTTACAAATACCGGACTGGTGACCCCACAATAGGGATAAAACTTTTTCGCAGAAGAGAGTTTAATAAGACTCGTGGCCACTCATTACAATTAGAAGAAAAGAGGTTTAACCTTAAACTACGTAGAGGGTTCTTTACTGTAAGAACGGTAAGGATGTGGAATTCCCTTCCACAGGCGGTGGTCTCAGCGGGGAGCATTGATAGCTTCAAGAAACTATTAGATAATCACCTGAATGACCGCAATATACAGGGATATGTAATGTAATACTGACACATTATCACACACATAGGTTGGACTTGATGGACTTGTGTCTTTTTTCAACCTCACCTACTATGTAACTCTCTCTCTCTGTTTCTTCTCTCTCTGTTTCATCTTCACTCTCTGTTTCTTCTCTCCTCTTTCACTCTTTCTCTCTGTTTCTTCTTTCTCTGTGTTTCTCCTCTCTCTGTTTCTTCTTCGCTCAGTTTCTTCTCTCTCTTTCACTCTCTCTCTGTTTCTTTTCTCTCTGTTTCTTCTTCACTCTCTGTTTCTTCTCTCTCTTTCACTCTCTCTCTGTTTCTTCTCTCTCTGTTTCTCCTCTCTCTGTTTCTTCACTCTCTGTTTCTTTTCTCTCTCTCTGTTTCTTCTCTCTCTGTTTCTTCTCTGTCTGTTTCTCCTTCACTCTCTCTCTGTTTCTCCTCTCTCTGTTTCTTTTCTCTCTCTGTTTCTTTTCTCTCTCTGTTTCTTCTCTCTCTCTCTGTTTCTTCTCTCTCTGTTTCTTCTCTGTCTGTTTCTCCTTCACTCTCTCTCTGTTTCTCCTCTCTCTGTTTCTTTTCTCTCTCTGTTTCTTTTCTCCCTCTGTTTCTTCTCTCTCTCGGTTTCTTCACTCTCTGTTTCTTCTCTCCTCTTTCACTCTCTCTCTCTGTTTCTTCTCTCTCTGTTTCTTCTCTCTCTGTTTCATCTTCACTCTCTGTTTCTTCTTTCTCTGTGTTTCTCCTCTCTCTGTTTCTTCTTCGCTCAGTTTCTTCTCTCTCTTTCACTCTCTCTCTGTTTCTTCACTCTCTGTTTCTTTTCTCTCTCTCTGTTTCTTCTCTCTCTGTTTCTTCTCTCTCTGTTTCTCCTCTCTCTGTTTCTTAACTCTCTCTGTTTCTTCTCTCTCTGTTTCCCCTCTCTCTGTTTCTTAACTCTCTCTGTTTCTTCTCTCTCTGTTTCTTCTCTGTCTGTTTCTCCTTCACTCTCTCTCTGTTTCTCCTCTCTCTGTTTCTTTTCTCTCTCTGTTTCTTTTCTCTCTCTGTTTCTTCTCTCTCTCTCTGTTTCTTCTCTCTCTCTGTTTCTCTCACTCTCTCTCTCTATATATATATTTTCTGTGTGTGTTTCTTCTCTCTCCCCCTCTCTCTGTTTCTTCTCTGTCTGTTTCTCCTTCACTCTCTCTCTGTTTCTCCTCTCTCTGTTTCTTTTCTCTCTCTGTTTCTTTTCTCTCTCTGTTTCTTCTCTCTCTCTCTGTGTTTCTTCTCTCTCTCTGTTTCTCTCACTCTCTCTCTATATATATATTTTCTGTGTGTGTTTCTTCTCTCTCCCCCTCTCTCTGTTTCTTCTCTGTCTGTTTCTCCTTCACTCTCTCTCTGTTTCTCCTCTCTCTGTTTCTCCTCTCTCTGTTTCTTTTCTCTCTCTGTTTCTTTTCTCTCTCTGTTTCTTTTCTCTCTCTCTGTTTCTTTTCTCTCTCTGTTTCTTTTCTCTCTCTCTGTTTCTTTTCTCTCTCTGTTTCTTCTCTCTCTCTCTGTTTCTTTTCTCTCTCTGTTTCTCTCACTCTCTCTCTCTCTATATATATTTTCTGTGTGTGTTTCTTCTCTCTCCCCCTCTCTCTGTTTCCTCTCTCTCTTTCTCTGTTTGTTCTCTCTCTCTTCTCTCGATTTCTTCTCTTTTTTCTCTCTCTATTTGTTCTCTTTCTCCCCCTCCCCCCTCTCTCTCTCTCTCTATTTCTTCTCTCCCTCTTCCCTCTTCTCTTTCTCTCTTTCTTTCTCGCTCTCTTCATCGTTATATTGAGGAAAGTACAAAGCAGGAACATTTTATTGAAAACACTCGGTCCGCTCCCTCTGCTCCCCTGACATCTGCAGCCCATCCACATTCATCATTTCCCTGAACAGCCGAACGTCTGACCTGAACCCCCAAAAATCCCCCCGAATTAGGAATGCCGGGGACCCTGATGGTAAGAATAGGGAAAAGAACACCCCCCCCCCAGGGGGGTTAGCGTGAGACGTACATAATAGAATAAAATAAATGTTCTTCTAATCCCCGACATTCTATTCATTGGATGATCTGATCCTAAATGTATGAATTGGAGATCCATTTATGGGGAAGAATTCATTAACGTGGCGTGAAAAGCGATCATGTGACGAAGATGAAAGACATAAATTGTGTGATTAATGATTGGGGGAGGGGGGGGCATAGATAAGCGTCTGATATGGGAACAATTGTGCAATGTACTTTCTGCAGAAATATTTGTCGGGGCCCCTTCGCCCCCCCAGGGCCCCCCTACGCCCGCTCATCTGGGGGTCTCCTGGACATGTGGCGGAGATTTGTGAGCGTTGGCTCCTCATTCCTCCCAGCGGAGATCCGCTGAGTCAGCCATTCAGGGGTTACTCCAGCTCAGCGGGTCGAGGAGTTCTTGGCGCGGTGGACGCGCTCCCCCTCTCTGGCGTTGTGCAATAAGCCGGAGAGCAAAGCTGGCTTCCCTCAGATGTCAGGCAGAGGTCCACCGATCTCCGCAACACCACCGCTGACCGGCCAAAGGCGAGAAAGGAGCCTCTGCTACCGCCCCGGGGCAACATGACCGGCCAAAGGCGAGAAAGGAGCCTCTGCTACCGCCCCGGGGCAACATGACCGGCCAAAAGCAAGGAACGGGCCCAGCTACCACCTTCAATAATGATCATGAGGGGTTAATGAGCGGGTACAGAGATCTTCCAGCCCGCTGGAGGACATTCATGAGCTGCTTCACGTAGATCGAACGGCCGACCTGCCATTCATCTCCAGTCAATTAGACGGTCCAAACCAACAGACTAAGCTGGGCTCAGGTTCGGTAGATGTAAGCCAGCTGTACAGCCAGAGCCAATCAGTGGAGCCCCGGGTCATGTGATCACTGTGATTGCCAGAGCAGTCGGCGGACAAGCCGGGAAATGAACCCCCCCCCCCCTCATTTTTAAATGACCATGACACATTAGTAAGCCACGCCATGTGTTGCCTAATACGGTTTGCGGCCAAATGACGTCAGAGTTTCTCATTAACGCAACTGCTGCCGAGAGCAAACTAAAACAGGAAATGTTCCGGCAGATTTAAATCTGACCTCAGGCCTCCAGGTGTACCGGCTCCTCCCTCTCGATTGAAATGGCTTCCTCTGATTTCACTGCACACTGTGAGCTTCTCGCAATGTGCATTCGAAGCTGCAGCAAATCTAATAGAGACCCGCCTCATTTCCTGGCTGGAGGACGCCCATCATCTATCTCTTTCCTCCCCCAGCCCTACTGTCCCCGGACCCACCCCAAATGTCCCTGGCCCTGGCCCGACTGTCCCCGGCCCTTTCATTCATTGGATTTCAGTTCTGTCAATCGCGGAGGTTCAGCATCACATGTGGGCGTTACCTATGCAAATAGAGCCTGCCTAGGACTGCCCACTCCTCCCCAGCCCGACTGTCCCCGGCCCCACCCCTTTTCATTTATTGGATTTCAGTTCTGTCAATCGTGGAGGCTCAGTATCACATGTGGGCGTTACCGATACAAATACAGCCCGCCTAGGACTGCCCACTCCTCCCCAGCCCAACTGTCCCCGGCCCCACCCCTTTTCATTTATTGGATTTCAGTTGTGTCAATCGTGGAGGCTTAGCATCACATGTGGGCGTTACCGATACAAATACAGCCCGCCTATGACCGCCCATTCCCTCCCCAGCCCCGCCCCCTTCATTTATTGAATTTCAGTTCTGTCAATCGTGGAGGCTCAGCATCACATGTGGGCGCTATCGATACAAATAGAGCCCGCCTAGGACCGCCCACTCCTTCCCCATCCTGACTGTCCCTGGCTCCGCCCATTTTATGCGTTTTTTTTCAATCGTGGCGGCTCAGCATCACAGGTGGGCGGTCTGCTTGCAAATAAAACGCCCACTCCTCCAGACTGATTCTCACCCATCATGGCAGTTTGATATTACCATAACTCCTCCCACTGCTTCTATCAGGGCTGAGGGCTCTTAGGAGTACTGAGGCCCGGTGGGGCTGTGCTGTTTTCAGGAAGCTAAGCCCCTCCCACTAGCCATGATCTTCCTGCATTGCACAGAGACCCAATGATGACATCACCGGTTATATTATAAGGCGTGTAATAAAAATGAAAAGGTTTTATTTAGGAATTTCATCAGCATCTTAATAGGGGGGGGGGGATCTGGGAATGCAAATTCAGCTTTAAAAAATTTCAATGGAATAGAAACCTTCCCTTATACAATGAGCGGAATACTGGGCGCCCCCTCCTGGTGACTTATGTTTATGCTAAAACAGCACAACACTGGAATACTTTCTGCATCCCCAGGTGGGCCCCAATGTGGCCGGCTGCAGATTTATAACACTCAGCCTGATGTGGGATTTGGAGCTTCGCTGTGACAAGGAGGCGGCGGAGGGGCAACAAATGTTCCCAATTATGAACGGACTACAAACCATTCCAGAAAATCGGAAGATCAAACCTGCAGCGAGCTGCACCCGGGGGGATCGAAGCTGCAAAAAACACCGTGGGGGGGGGGGGGGGGAATTGAAGCTGCAGCAAGCTGCAAAAAAAACTACCGGGGGGCGGATCGGAGCTGCAGCAAGCTGCACAAAAATACCTGGAAGGAAAAAAGCTGCAGATGGTGGAATAGGCAAATAGGACAAACTGGGGCGTTAACCCCAAAATGAGACGCCATTGGCCGCCCTCCATCAATATTCGCTGCCGAGCCCCGCCTCCGACGGTTCCTGGAAAGCAGGAAATGAGAGGTTTGGCAGGACTTGGTGCAGGATGGGGGGGGGGGGTGCAGGATTGGGGGGAGTGGGGGCAGGACCCTTAGATGTAGATAGCCGTATATCTGAGAAGAGACCGCCCAGGACGCAGCGCTCTGGTAGTCAGTGCCAGGGATCGCCGATCATTGGCTGTTGCGTCTCTGGTCGCTGACCGGCCGCTTCCACCCCCCCTTCCACCCGCCAAGCCGAACACGTTAGTGGCCTGCATCACCTTTACGGTGGCCCAAAGCAGAGTAGTAATGTGCTGCGCATAGTGGGTGTGGCCAAATTGCTTTTGCTGACATCATCGCCCCCCCTCATTGATGCCGAACCTGCCCCCCCCCCCCAGACAGCCACCCCGCAGCTCCCGGACGGCAACAGATTTGTGTGTGACCATCTTGGTGACTTAGGGAACCACAGCCTGGTATGAATAATGTGTCCCGGTTTTAGTCCACCTGAAACCCGGACACATGATTAAAAACCCAGACCGTCCGGGTGAGTCCCGGACAGATGCTTCAAAACCTGGTCCGTCCGGGTAAATCCCGGACACGTGATTCAAAACCTGGACCATCCCGGTAAAGCCCAGACACATGATTCAAAACCTGGAACGTCCCGGTAAATCCTGGACACTTGATTCAAAACCTGGACCGTCTGAGTGAATCCCAGACACATGATTCAAAACCTGGACCATCCTAATAAATCCCGGACACATGATTCAAAACCTGGACCGTCCCAGTAAATCCCAGACAGTGATTCAAAACTTGGTCCGTCCTGGTAAATCCCAGACACATGATTCAAAACCTGGACCGTCCCGGTAAATCCCGGACACATGATTCAAAACCTGGACCGTCCCAGTAAATCCCAGACAGTGATTCAAAACTTGGTCCATCTTGGTAAATCCCGGACACATGATTCAAAACCTGGACCGTCCCGTTACATCCCGGACACATGATCCAAAACCGGGACCGTCCGGGCGAATTCTGGACACATGATCCAAAACCCGGACCTCATCGGGGGCTCCCGATCCCCCTCTTCTATATCTGAAGTCAATATTGGATTGAAAAGGGAAGGGTTAAATCCTTATCACTGGGGGAGATTTCCATCCATTTCCTGCCCTGTAGACACAACAGGAAGTGAGGGGGGTGTGGAAGGTGTCCCCCTTCTTCCAGTTTTGGTGACGGAAGCGCCATGGCAGCCCGGTGGTAAGTTAGTATTGGCAAGTTGGGTAGATTTCCTCCATCCTGGTTGGGGTTAGTAGGTGGGGTCAGCGAGGTGAGAGTGGAGGAAGGGTATCACCGGTGATCGAAGTGCAGGATGGAGGCAGGGGAGGGGGTGGAGTCTGCACAACCTACCTGGTCTGAAGAGTGTTGTCACCCCCTGTATTGCACGCAGGGGATCCCAGGAACGGCCCTTCCCTCTCCATTACATTCCTTATTTTATACACTGTGATGTCATCACCGGGTCTCTGTGCTTCTCTATGCAAAGCAGACAGATCATGGCTGGTGGGGGGGGGGCTTCCTGAACACATCACAGCTCCCGGCCCCGGCACTCCTCTCAACAGCGCTCAGCCCCGACGCAAGCAGTGGGAGGAGTTGTGCAAATATCAGAATGCTTTGATGGGCGGGGTCAGTCTGGAGGAGTGGGCGTTCCTAGGCAGGCTGTAATTGCATAGGTAACGCCCACCATGTGATGCTGAGCCTCCACTATTGACAGAGGTGATGAAAGGGGCGGGGGCCAGTCAGGCTGATGGAGGAGAGCGCTAGATGATGCCGGGCGTCCTCCAGCCAGGAAATGAGGGCGGAGCTCTATCTGACCGGCTGCAGCTTTTAATGCACATTGCGAGAAGCTCACAGTGTGCGGTGAAATCAGAGAAAGCCATTTCAGTCCAGAAGGTGGTCGTCGATGTTCGGTCTCCTGAAGGAAGATCGGGGGATTCGGCGTCTCCACCACTGCAGGTACAGAGACTCCTCCCCCTCCCCCGACCATCTCCCGACACGTCTCTGCTGGGCTTTAATTATTCATCGGTGTCAGTCGCCGATCTCCGCAGAAGATGAGAAGATGTTTGTTGGATCCAATAAAATCCTGCGGGGTGTAACTGATCAATACCTGATAAATCATTCATCAAAGAGAACCTGTCTATGAGCCACCCCCACCCCCGACACGCAGCAGTTCTCACCCCCAATAGTATAATAATCAGCAGAGCCCAGGACTGGCATACAAATTAGAAGAGTGATGGCAGAAAAAAGAGTAAGTGGCTCATCGAGTCCGCCCCAATTTTTTTTTTTTTTCATACATTTCCTAGTTGGAGATCCTGTCCCTGTGTTCCTAGTTGGAGATCCTGTCCCTGTGTTCCTAGTTGGAGATCCTGTCCCTGTGTTCCTAGTTGGAGATCCTGTCCCTGTGTTCCTAGTTGGAGATCCTGTCCCTGTGTTCCTAGTTGAAGGGCCCGTCCCCATGTTCCCTGTTGGAGGTCATATCCCCGTATTCCTAGTTAGAGGTCCTGTCCCCGTGTTCCCAGTTAGAGGTCATGTCCCCGTGTTCCCAGTTAGAGGTCATGTCCCCGTGTTCCCAGTTAGAGGTCATGTCCCCGTGTTCCCAGTTAGAGGTCATGTCCTTGTGTTCCCAGTTAGAGGTCATGTCCCTGTGTTCCCAGTTAGAGGTCATGTCCCTGTGTTCCCAGTTAGAGGTCATGTCCCTGTGTTCCCAGTTAGAGGTCATGTCCCCGTGTTCCCAGTTAGAGGTCATGTCCCTGTGTTCCCAGTTAGAGGTCATGTCCCTGTGTTCCCAGTTAGAGGTCATGTCCCTGTGTTCCCAGTTAGAGGTCATGTCCCTGTGTTCCCAGTTAGAGGTCATGTCCCTGTGTTCCCAGTTAGAGGTCATGTCCCTGTGTTCCCAGTTAGAGGTCATGTGCCTGTGTTCCCAGTTAGAGGTCATGTCCCTGTGTTCCCAGTTAGAGGTCATGTCCCTGTGTTCCCAGTTAGAGGTCATGTCCCTGTGTTCCCAGTTAGAGGTCATGTCCCTGTGTTCCCAGTTAGAGGTCATGTCCCTGTGTTCCCAGTTAGAGGTCATGTCCCTGTGTTCCCAGTTAGAGGTCATGTCCCCGTGTTCCCAGTTAGAGGTCATGTCCCCGTGTTCCTAGATGGAGGTCCTGTCTCTGTAGTCCTAGTTGGAGGTCCTGTCCCCATGTTCCTAGTTAGAGGTCCTGTCCCTATGTTTCTATTTGGTGGTCATGTCCCCATGTTCCTAGTTGGTGGTCCTGTCACCATGTTCTTAGTTAGAGGTCCTGTCCCCATGTTCCTAGTTGGAGGTCCTGTCCCTGTGTTCCTAGTTGGAGGTCCCGTCCCTGTGTTCCTAGTTGGAGGTCCTGTCCCCATGTTCCTAGTTGGAGGTCCCGTCCCTGTGTTCCTAGTTGGAGGTCCTGTCCCCATGTTCCTAGTTGGAGGTCCCGTCCCTGTGTTCCTAGTTGGAGGTCCTGTCCCCATGTTCCTAGTTGGAGGTCCCGTCCCTTTGTTCCTAGTTGGAGGTCCTGACCCCATGTTTCCAGTTGGAGGTCCTGTCCCCGTGTTCCTAGTTGGAGGTCCTTTCCCTGTGTTCCTAGTTGGAGGTCCTGACCCCATGTTTCCAGTTGGAGGTCCTGTCCCCGTGTTCCCAGTTGGAGGTCCTTTCCCCATTGTTTCTAGTTGGAGGTCCTGTCCCTGTGTTCCTAGTTGGAGGTCCTGTCCCCATGTTCTTAGTTGGAGGTCCTGTCCCTGTGTTCCCAGTTGGAGGTCCTTTCCCCATTGTTTCTAGTTGGAGGTCCTGTCCCTGTGTTCTTAGTTGGAGGTCCTGTCCCCGTGTTCCCAGTTGGAGGTCCTTTCCCCATTGTTTCTAGTTGGAGGTCCTGTCCCTGTGTTCCTAGTTGGAGGTCCTGTCCCCATGTTCTTAGTTGGAGGTCCTGTCCCTGTGTTCCCAGTTGGAGGTCCTTTCCCCATTGTTTCTAGTTGGAGGTCCTGTCCCTGTGTTCTTAGTTGGAGGTCCTGTCCCCATGTTCTTAGTTGGAGGTCCTGTCCCTGTGTTCCCAGTTGGAGGTCCTTTCCCCATTGTTTCTAGTTGGAGGTCCTGTCCCCATGTTCTTAGTTGGAGGTCCTGTCCCCGTGTTCCCAGTTGGAGGTCCTTTCCCCATTGTTTCTAGTTGGAGGTCCTGTCCCTGTGTTCTTAGTTGGAGGTCCTGTCCCCATGTTCTTAGTTGGAGGTCCTGTCCCTATGTTCTTAGTTGGAGGTCCTGTCCCTATGTTCCTAGTTGGAGGACGTGTCCCTATGCTCTTAGTTTACGGTCCTGTCCCTGTGTTCCTAGTTGGAGGACGTGTCCCTATGCTCTTAGTTTACGGTCCTCTTTCCGTGTTCCTAGTTTGAGGTCCTGTCTCCGCCTTCCTTGCTAGAGGTCTTGTCCCCATGTTCCTTTGAGGTCATGTCCCTGTGTTCCTAGTTGGAGGTCCTGTCCCTGTGTTCCTGGTTCATGGTCCTGTTCCCGTGTTCCTAGTTGTAGGTCATGTCCCCATGTTCCTAGTTGGAGGTCATGTTTCTGTGTTCCTGGTATACACTGGAAGGGTAAGCTTGCCCTGTGTACGGCTGGAGGCTAGGAGGCCTTGGGACTGATCTGCAAGAGACGTTCTTCCCTGACTACGCAGTTGAGGCCTTGGATTGTCTGTGGACGCTGCGGAGAGCATCTGTTTGAGGTTGTCTCCTCGACTCAACCTCCGCGGATACTACAAGTCGATTGGGACAAGAAGGTCATTGGGAGTGACATCCAGAGCCCACCAGCTATCACCCGAGTCGTGCAAGAAGCTGCTACCCCTGTATCAACGACTATCCCAGGACAATCAGTTGCTCCTCAAGGCCATGGTCGGGCCCAATTGCTCGCCTTGATGTCCAAGCCACCGGGGAAGAAAGTACCAGTGCCGGGTAAGCCAGTGAGGAATGGAAGCAGTATGCCTGTGAGTCAGGTGTATGCAGTGGCTATTAAAAGGGAAACTGTAGTTGTGCCAGTTAGAGCAAGCGCCAAGCACAACTATATCCCGGCTGAAGAGTGTTCTTCCATAACGGATTCAGACGTTCCGTCTGATGGGTTATCGGAACTGTTTCCGGACACTTTGTCCTATACCAGGAAGTGGGGTGACAGTGACGAGGAGCCAATGAGTGAGGTACAAGAAGGCGAAGTTCCTTCTGCTGTTGCTGCCAATGTGGAGATCAAGCTGTCTGCCAACGCGGCTCCTCTGGTCACCATTTCTAGGTCTGTTGAGGAAGCTCATTGGGTTAAATTAGTCCCCAAAGCTCACCCTATTACATCGATGCCCAACAATAAGCCTGATCATAAGCTGGATGTGGTTGCTGGGTGTTCCGTTTAGCATGCTCCCGATGCGCGGGTCCTACCTGGGTATGGAGACCCTAAAACCCTGACTCGGCTGTCTAATATACAGCAGTTTGTGATAAAGAAAATGGTGGAGGAGTTCTGGTATCTATCCCCCTATATGCCGACTCACCTGGAGGAAGAGATTTTTGATAAAGAAGTCCAGTGGGTGGATGAGGCTGTGCGCACTTTTCTTCAGATCCCTCTTCAGTTGGACTTTCCAAAGTTGTCACCCAAGGTCGTTAGAAAATACCTCTCAGTGCTAAACACCTGGGGCTACGGCCGTAAGATAAATCTGGACAGTGTTGATCATTCACAGGCCAGACAAGAAGGACATTAAACGCTTTATCACTACGGTGAGTGCAAAAGGAGAGTCCTTAACCACTTGCCGACCGGCTCACGCCGATATACGTCGGCAAAGTGGCATGGGTGCGCAAAACAACGTACCCGAGAAACCCTCTGCATTGGACTGGATCGCCCCCAAATCGCTGGGGAAGCAGAGCAGAACCAGACATACCTCTCGAGGCGGGTGCCTGCACAGAGACTGGCGCAGCAGCAGGGATGGCCTGCAACATAGGTTGGATCGGGGAGGCCACAGTGGGAGATTCCAGGTGAGCCGTGCGACTCAGGAGCGCTTGTAGCGCTATGGAAAACCGATCCATGCGGTGATCCTGCTCATCCAATCTGGAAAAAATATTACCAACAAGTGGATTCACTGCATCTTCTGAATTCATGGCCGTCGCCTACTGTCAGAAACCATGAATCAGACCGAGACAGAAGTACAGTTAAATCACACTTGTTTATTAATAATAATAATAATAATAATAAAGAGGTAAACAGAGTAAACGTAGTTAAAACATAGCCAGAGTTCAGGAACTGGAACGGATAGTCAGACAAGCCAAAACATCAGGGAGCCAGAGAACAGCGTAGTAGAACAGCAAGCAGGATCTGGAGCCAGCAGGAATGTCAGACAAGCAAGTCTTTAACAGGAACACAGGAGAGCGTCTCTAGAGATGTGACCAAGGAGAAGGCAGAGATCATCTGGACTGGACGGCTTAAGTAGACAGGACTCACGAGCAGAATGTCATCAACAGGTGAGTCACTGTGGAGAGATAGGCAATTAGCCGACAGCTGAGTGGCCAGCTCAGAGAAGGAAGGGCTGAGCCCAGGAGCCCAGCCCTGACAGTCAGTGCCTCTTCCTTAGCTAAGGGGAAACAGGGATCTAACCTGACAACAACACTAACCCTTTTTATATCTTGTTATTACTGTATATATTAGATAGTTAGGAATCAATACCATTGCTTTTGCTTGCCTTTAAAACTGTATACAAAATATTTGATATTCCATTGTCGTATGTGATTTACCATTTCTCATGTGTCTGATACTATGTTTATTTCATGTAGTACGCCACATACACTGTTACCTTGTTATTCTTTCCTTGTTTTCCCACCCATCCCTGTTCTTGGCAGGACATTCACTCTTAGGCTTGAGAGCTCAAATTATTTTTCTGAAGGCTCCGAGACGCAGTTTTGTGGGCAGGGGGAGGATGTAGCACCCTGGTGTTTAGGCAGGGTTGCTTCTAAATTTGCCTGCCAGGTATAGCTGCCTTGGCCAATTGTTGAGGATCAATTGATTCCACTCCAAGCCTGTAATTGCTGCACTTCTCTCTTTCGCCGCTAGGTGGCCGGGTACTTGGTGGCATTAGATATGAGAAGGGTAATGCAAGGTCAGATTATGCTTATATGAGGTATCCCAGACAATGGGCAGGGGTTTTCTTAAATTCCTTGGCCTGCTGGGATTTATTTGGGTGGAGTCAGGTGATCAGTGTTCTGTGCCACCTGGACGGCTGTCTGGGTGGACATGTGTTGTATTGCCCGGGCTGCTAGGCCAGAGATTGGGCCTATCCCAGGCACATCTGGCTGCTAGGATGTCTGAGGGCCTATCCAGAAGCAAGAGAGCAGCGCAGGGTTGGGATTGCGGCTTGCAGTCCAACCAAATGTGACGATTCTGCCGACCGGAGAACCTGCCGTGGTCGGAGGTATAGAGGGGAAGCTGTCACCACTAAGGGACCATACACCTTATTACCAGGGACCACAGTGAGTAGCTGAAGCAAGTACCGGAGCAGTATTGTCACCAACCGGGGACGGTGAAGAATCTGGTAACTTCAGTGGGTATCAAGCCAGGGACCCAACCAGCAGAGGTGACGCTTGCAGAGCAGCCTTGTGTGTCAAGCCAGGGACTGAGCAGGCCAGCGGGGTGAAGCTTGCGAGGTATTTCGAGTGCCAAGCTAGGGAGCCAGCAGAGAGGCGGGGGTGACGCTTGGGGAAGATACTGCCGTGAAGATTGGAGGAACTCAAGGGATTCAGTGGCAGGGAATCGTCTAGTCTAATGAGAGAGACCAGGAGCTCAGTGGGCTGAAGAACTACAAGAAGTGATTGTAGTGGAAGTGATGGAACTGTTATGCCGCGTACACACGAGCAGACTTTACGGCAGACGTTGTCCTGCGGACTTTACGATGGACTTTCCGAATGAACGGATTTGCCTACACACGATCAACCAAAGTTCGACGGATTCGTACGTGATGACGTACGACCGGACTAAAACAAGGAAGTTCATAGCCAGTAGCCAATAGCTGCCCTAGCGTCAGTTTTTGTCCGTCAGACTAGCACACAAACGAGCGGACTTTTCGACCGGACCCGAGTCCGTAAAAAATTTTTTAAACATGTTTCATTTCTAGGTCCGTCGAACTTTTGGGGAAAAAAGTCCGCTGGAGCCCACACACGATCGAATCGTCCGACGGACTCCGGTCCGCCGAACCAAGTATGCCGTAAAGTCCGGTTGTGTGTACGCGGCATTACGCTTTGTGGTAGGAGCTGTTAAAGACTGTTGCCTTAGGAGACAGCATTCCTGCACCTGCAGATGTGGAGTCTTGCTGGAGGCCTTTCCATGCATGGCTGTCCTCCTGTTGAAGTCTCGGAGTCTGCCAATTAATCTTGCAACTACCTAAGGGTGTCCTGGCCCTAACCTTCTCTCCCAAAGTTCTGTTAAGAGAAAAAAAATCTCTTTTGCATTCAAGAAGTGTCTGGCGCCCAATCAATCTAACTTGCATTACACCCACTATGACATGTAACCCACCATACACAGAAGGATGTCAGCTATCTCTGGCCCTGGAGGTCCTCATTACACCGAAGTAGACCTGGGACCTTGCTACACAAGCATGCTTGAACCCACTTAGGTTGCATTATTCACATCTGTGTGTTCCTAAACGCACAACAAAAAACACAGAAATGTGCGTTTGGCCGCGTATTTCAGATATGTGCTACAATTGCGGGTCTCACTTGCGGTGCCATGAATGAAAACTTGAAATAAAACATGAAAATGAAAAAACAATGAAAAATTCCCTGACACCCCCCCCCCCCCCAGGTGTTTATAATGCATAGGACAGCCATAGGCCGCCCATGTTCCTAGTTTGAGGACCTGTCCACGTGTTTCTAGTTGGAGGTCCGGTCCCTGTGTTCCTAGTTGGAGGCCTTGTCCCTGTGTTTCTAGTTGGAGGTCCTCTCCCTGTGTTCCTAGTTGGAGGTCATGTCCCTGTGTTCCTAGTTGGAGGTCCTCTCCCCGTGTTCCTAGTTGGAGGTCATGTCCCTGTGTTCCTAGTTGGAGGTCATGTCCCTGTGTTCCTAGTTGGAGGTCCTCTCCCCGTGTTCCTAGTTGGAGGTCATGTCCCTGTGTTCCTAGTTGGAGGTCCTCTCCCCGTGTTCCTAGTTGGAGCTTATGTCCCTGTGTTTCTAGTTGGAGGTCCTCTCCCTTTGTTCCTAGTTGGAGCTTATGTCCCTGTGTTTCTAGTTGGAGGTCCTCTCCTTGTGTTCCTAGTTGGAGGTCCTCTCCAAGTGTTCCTAGTTGGAGCTCATGTCCCTGTGTTTCTAGTTGGAGGTCCTCTTCCCGTGTTCCTAGTTGGAGGTCCTGTCCCTGCGTTTCTAGTTGGAGGTCCTCCCCCCATGTTCCCAGTTGGAGGACCTGTCCCTGTGTTCCTAGTTGGAGGTTCTTTCCCCATGTTCCTGGTTGATGGTTCTTTCCCCATGTTTCTAGTTGGAGGTCATGTCCCTGTGTTCCTAGTTGGAGGTCCTCTCCCCGTGTTCCTAGTTGGAAGTCATGTCCCTGTGTTCCTAGTTGGAGGCCCTCTCCCCGTATTCCTAGTTGGAGGTCTTGTCCCTATGTTTCTAGTTGGAGGTCCTCTCCCCGTGTTCCTAGTTGGGGGTCATGTCCCTGTGTTCCTAGTTGGAGGTCCTCTCCCCGTGTTCCTAGTTGGAGGTCATGTCCCTGTGTTTCTAGTTGGAGGTCCTCTCCCCGTGTTCCTAGTTGGAGGTCATGTCCCTGTGTTCCTAGTTGGAGGCCCTCTCCCCTTATTCCTAGTTGGAGGTCTTGTCCCTATGTTTCTAGTTGGAGGTCCTCTCCCCGTGTTCCTAGTTGGGGGTCATGTCCCTGTGTTTCTAGTTGGAGGTCCTCTCCCCGTGTTCCTAGTTGAAGGTCATGTCCCTGTGTTCCTAGCTGGAGGTCCTGTCTCCATGTTCCCAGTTGGAGGACCTGTCCCTGTGTTCCTAGTTAGAGGTCCTGTCCCTGTGTTCCTAGCTGGAGGTTCTTTCCCCGTGTTCCTAATTGGAGGTCCTGTCCCCATGTTCCTAGTTGATGGTTCTTTCCCCATGTTCCTAGTTTAAGATCCTGTCCCTATGTTCTTTATCTCAGGTTCATACTGAAAATCCTGCCTTTTATCTCTGGCAATAGGAAAAGTAAAATGCGGTGTCTCCATCGCGGCGGCACTCTCTGCCATCCTGCAGAAGGTGGTGGGTCCTCTTTAAGACGCCAACTCTCATTCCTGGGATTAGAGGAGCCCCCCGTTGTCTCCGGTAATTGGCATGAGGAGGTAATGATGTGAGAAGGCGTCTCTCCCACACGTGTGGTTTCCGGTAAGCTCATTAGACGCACGGCCGTGTAAATTCAACAATTGTTCCTGCGCTCTGCCATAATCCCCCCTTCCTCCGCACAATTGTGACTTACGCTTTCCGTGGTGTCACCCCCGTGTCACGCTCCCGTCAGAAGATCCACTTCAACCTTCACGTGTTTATAGGAATGAAGCAGGCGAGAGCCTCCAGAGAGCAGACCAGGCAGTTGTATGGCTTTGCCGCCTCTTTTAAAAGTACCAGCAGGCCCTGCAGATCAGAGATGGCAATGAAATTGGGGCACAGGTGGGCCAATCCTTTGCAAGAAATGGGTTCAAGACAATCTGTCTGTGTGGGGTTAGTCCCGAGCCACGAGGAGATCTGGAAGTGTATAAGATTTGGTAGTATACTTTCCTGGGGGCCACTATTTATTGAAAAAATGATTTAGGGGGCTCTCCCACTGACACCAATGATTTGGGGGCTATTCTGTCCTGGGGCCATGATCCCACTGACACCAAAGATTTAGGGTGTTCTCTCCTAGGGGGCCACTATCCTACTGACACCAATGATTTAGGGTGTTATCTCCTAGGGGGCCACTATCCTACTGACACCAATGATTTGAGGGGCTATTCTCTCCTGGGGGCCACTATCCACTGACACCAATGATTTGAGGGACTATTCTCTCCTGGGGGCCACTATCCACTGACACCAATGATTTGAGGGGCTATTCTCTCCTGGGGGCCATTATCCACTGAAACCAATGATTTAGGGTGTTCTCTTCTAGGGGTCACTATCCACTGATGCCATTGATTTAAGGTGTTCTCTTCTAGGGGCCACTATCCACTAACACCAATGATTCAGGGTGTTCTCTCCAAGGGGCCACTATCCCACTGACACCAATGATTTAGGGTGTTCTCTTCTAGGGGCCACTATCCCACTAACACCAATGATTTAGGGTGTTCTCTTCTAGGGGTCACTATCCCACTGACACCAATGATTTAGGGTGTTCTGTTCTAGGGGGTCACTATCCACTGACACCAATGATTTAGGGTGTTCTCTCCTAGGGGCCACTATCCCACTGACACCAATGATTTAGGGTGCTCTCTCCTAGGGGGGCACTCTCCACTGACACCAATGTTTTAGGGTGTTCTCTTCTAGGGGTCACTATCCACTGACACCATGATTTAGCGTGTTCTCTCCTAGGGGCCACTATCCCACTGAAACCAATGATTTAGGGGGTTCTCTTCTAGGGGTCACTCTCCACTGACACCATGATTTAGGGTGTTCTCTCCTAGGGGCCACTATCCCACTGACACCAATGATTTGGGGGGGGGGGGGGGCTATTCTTCCCCGAGGCCCACTATCCACTGACACCAATGCTTTAGGGTGTTCTCTTCTAGGGGCCACTGTCCATTGACACCAGTGATGTGGGGGCTATTCACTCCTTGGGGCCACTATCCCACTGACACCAATGGTTTGGGGGGGGCTATTCTTCCCTGGTGGGTCACTGTCCTACTGACACCAATGATTTGGGGGCCATTATTCCCAGGGGGCCATTATCTCACTGGCACCAAAAGTATGGTGGCTTTTCTTCCCTAGGGGGCCACTATACCACCAACATCAATAATTTAGGGGTTATTCTCTCCCGGGTGTTCTCTCCTGGGGGCCACTATCCACTAACACCAATGATTCAGGGTGTTCTCTCCAAGGGGCCACTATCCCACTGACACCAATGATTTAGGGTGTTCTCTTCTAGGGGCCACTATCCCACTAACACCAATGATTTAGGGTGTTCTCTTCTAGGGGTCACTATCCCACTGACACCAATGATTTAGGGTGTTCTTTTCTAGGGGGTTACTATCCACTGACACCAATGATTTAGGGTGTTCTCTCCTAGGGGCCACTATCCCACTGACACCAATGATTTAGGGTGCTCTCTCCTAGGGGGGCACTCTCCACTGACACCAATGTTTTAGGGTGTTCTCTTCTAGGGGTCACTATCCACTGACACCATGATTTAGCGTGTTCTCTCCTAGGGGCCACTATCCCACTGAAACCAATGATTTAGGGGGTTCTCTTCTAGGGGTCACTCTCCACTGACACCATGATTTAGGGTGTTCTCTCCTAGGGGCCACTATCCCACTGACACCAATGATTGGGGGGGGGGGGGGGGCTATTCTTCCCCGAGGCCCACTATCCACTGACACCAATGCTTTAGGGTGTTCTCTTCTAGGGGCCACTGTCCATTGACACCAGTGATGTGGGGGCTATTCACTCCTTGGGGCCACTATCCCACTGACACCAATGGTTTGGGGGGGGCTATTCTTCCCTGGTGGGTCACTGTCCTACTGACACCAATGATTTGGGGGCCATTATTCCCAGGGGGCCATTATCTCACTGGCACCAAAAGTATGGTGGCTTTTCTTCCCTAGGGGGCCACTATACCACCAACATCAATAATTTGGGGGTTATTCTCTCCCGGGTGTTCTCTCCTGGGGGCCACTATCCACTGACACCAATGATTTAGGGACTGTTCCCTCCTGGGACTATGATCTGCTTTTCTCTCCTAGGGGCCACTATTCCTCTGACACTAATGATTTGGGAGCCATTCCCCCTGCGGCCATGATTCCACTGACACCAAAGATTTGGGGGGAAGGTTTCTCTTTAAAGCCCACTATCCCACTGACACCAACGATTTAGGGTGTTCTCTCCTTGGGGCCACTATCCCACTGACACCAACGATTTAGGGGGTTCTCTCCTAGGAGGCCACTATCCCACTGACACCAAAGATTTAGGGGGTTCTCTCCTAGGAGGCCACTCTCCACTGACACCAACGATTTAGGGTGTTCTCTTCTAGGAGGCCACTCTCCACTGACACCAATGATTTAGGGTGTTCTCTTCTAGGGGGGCACTCTCCACTGACACCAATGATTTAGGGTGTTCTCTTCTAGGAGGCCACTCTCCCACTGACACCAATGATTTAGGGTGTTCTCTTCTAGGGGGGCACTCTCCACTGACACCAATGATTTAGGGGGTTCACTTCTAGGGGGCCACTCTCTAACTGACACCAACGATTTAGGGTGTTCTCTCCCTGGGGCCACTATCCCACTGAAACCAATGATTTAGGGGGTTCTCTCCTAGGAGGCCACTCTCCACTGACACCAATGATTTAGGGTGTTTTCCCCTAGGAGGCCATTCTCCACTGACACCAATGATTTAGGGGGTTCTCGCCTCGGAGGCCACTCTCCACTGACACCAATGATTTAGGGTGTTCTCTCCTAGAGGCCACTCTCCACTGACACCAATGATTTATGGGGTTCTCGCCTCGGAGGCCATTCTCCACTGACACCAATGATTTAGGGTGTTCTCTCCTAGAGGCCACTCTCCACTGACACCAATGATTTAGGGTGTTCTCTCCTAGGAGGCCACTCTCCACTGACACCAATGATTTAGGGTGTTCTCTCCTAGAGGCCACTCTCCACTGACACCAATGATTTAGGGGGTTCTCGCCTCGGAGGCCATTCTCCACTGACACCAATGATTTAGGGTGTTCTCTCCTAGAGGCCACTCTCCACTGGTACCCATGATTTAGGGTGTTTTCCCCTAGGAGGCCATTCTCCACTGACATCAATGATTTAGGGTGTTTTCTCCTAGGAGGCCACTCTCCACTGACACCCATGATTTAGGGTGTTTTCCCCTAGGAGGCCACTCTCCACTGACACCAATGATTTAGGGGGTTCTCTCCTAGGAGGCCACTCTCCACTGACACCAATGATTTATGGGGTTCTCGCCTCGGAGGCCACTCTCCACTGACACCAATGATTTAGGGTGTTCTCTCCTAGGAGGCCACTCTCCACTGACACCAATGATTTAGGGTGTTCTCTCCTAGGAGGCCACTCTCCACTGACACCAATGATTTAGGGTGTTCTCTCCTAGAGGCCACTCTCCACTGACACCAATGATTTAGGGTGTTCTCTCCTAGGAGGCCACTCTCCACTGACACCAATGATTTAGGGTGTTCTCTCCTAGGAGGCCACTCTCCACTGACACCAATGATTTAGGGTGTTCTCTCCTAGAGGCCACTCTCCCACTGACACCAATGATTTAGGGTGTTCTCTCCTAGAGGCCACTCTCCACTGACACCAATGATTTAGGGTGTTCTCTCCTAGGAGGCCACTCTCCACTGACACCAATGATTTAGGGTGTTCTCTCCTAGGAGGCCACTCTCCACTGACACCAATGATTTAGGGTGTTCTCTCCTAGAGGCCACTCTCCACTGACACCCATGATTTAGGGTGTTTTCCCCTAGGAGGCCATTCTCCACTGACACCAATGATTTAGGGTGTTTTCTCCTAGGAGGCCACTCTCCACTGACACCCATGATTTAGGGTGTTTTCCCCTAGGAGGCCACTCTCCACTGACACCAATGATTTAGGGGGTTCTCTCCTAGGAGGCCATTCTCCACTGACACCAATGATTTATGGGGTTCTCGCCTCAGAGGCCAATCTCCACTGACACCAATGATTTCGGGTGTTCTCTCCTAGGAGGCCACTCTCCACTGACACTAATGATTTAGGGTGTTCTCTCCTAGGAGGCCAATCTCCACTGACACCAATGATTTAGGGTGTTTTCTCCTAGGAGGCCACTCTCCACTGACACCAATGATATAGGGGGTTCTCTCCTAGGAGGTCACTCTCCACTGACACCAATGATTTAGGGTGTTCTCTCCTAGGAGGCCACTCTCCCACTGACACCAATGATTTAGGGTGTTCTCTCCTAGGAGGCCACTCTCCACTGACACCAATGATTTAGGGTGTTCTCTCCTAGGAGGCCACTCTCCACTGACACCAATGATTTAGGGTGTTCTCTCCTAGGAGGCCACTCTCCTACTGACACCAATGATTTAGGGTGTTCTCGCCTCGGAGGCCACTCTCCACTGACACCAATGATTTAGGGTGTTCTCTCCTAGAGGCCACTCTCCACTGACACCAATGATTTAGGGTGTTCTCTCCTAGGAGGCCACTCTCCACTGACACCAATGATTTAGGGTGTTCTCTCCTAGAGGCCACTCTCCACTGACACCAATGATTTAGGGTGTTCTCTCCTAGGAGGCCACTCTCCTACTGACACCAATGATTTAGGGGGTTCTCTCCTAGAGGCCACTCTCCACTGACACCAATGATTTAGGGTGTTCTCTCCTAGGAGGCCACTCTCCTACTGACACCAATGATATAGGGGGTTCTCTCCTAGGAGGTCACTCTCCACTGACACCAATGATTTAGGGTGTTCTCTCCTAGAGGCCACTCTCCACTGACACCAATGATTTAGGGTGTTCTCTCCTAGAGGCCACTCTCCACTGACACCAATGATTTAGGGGGTTCTCTCCTAGGAGGTCACTCTCCACTGACACCAATGATTTAGGGTGTTCTCTCCTAGAGGCCACTCTCCTACTGACACCAATGATATAGGGGGTTCTCTCCTAGAGGCCACTCTCCACTGACACCAATGATTTAGGGTGTTCTCTCCTAGGAGGCCACTCTCCTACTGACACCAATGATATAGGGGGTTCTCTCCTAGGAGGTCACTCTCCACTGACACCAATGATTTAGGGTGTTCTCTCCTAGAGGCCACTCTCCTACTGACACCAATGATATAGGGGGTTCTCTCCTAGAGGCCACTCTCCACTGACACCAATGATTTAGGGTGTTCTCTCCTAGGAGGCCACTCTCCTACTGACACCAATGATATAGGGGGTTCTCTCCTAGGAGGTCACTCTCCACTGACACCAATGATTTAGGGTGTTCTCTCCTAGAGGCCACTCTCCACTGACACCAATGATTTAGGGTGTTCTCTCCTAGAGGCCACTCTCCACTGACACCAATGATTTAGGGGGTTCTCTCCTAGAGGCCACTCTCCACTGACACCAATGATTTAGGGTGTTCTCTCCTAGGAGGCCACTCTCCACTGACACCAATGATTTAGCGTGTTCTCTCCTAGAGGCCACTCTCCACTGACACCAATGATTTAGGGTGTTCTCTCCTAGGGGGGCACTCTCCAGTGACACCAATGATTTAGGGTGTTCTCTCCTAGAGGCCACTCTCCACTGACACCAATGATTTATGGGGTTCTCGCCTCGGAGGCCACTCTCCACTGACATCAATGATTTAGGGTGTTCTCTCCTAGGAGGCCACTCTCCTACTGACACCAATGATTTAGGGGGTTCTCTCCTAGGAGGCCACTCTCCTACTGACACCAATGACTTAGGGGGTTCTCTCCTAGGAGGCCACTCTCCACTGACACCAATGATTTAGGGACTGTTCCCTCCTGGGACTATGATCTGCTTTTCTCTCCTAGGGGCCACTATTCCTCTGACACTAATGATTTGGGAGCCATTCCCCCCTGCGGCCATGATTCCACTGACACCAAAGATTTGGGGGGAGGGTTTTTCTTTAAAGCCCACTATCCCACTGACACCAACGATTTAGGGGGTTCTCTCCTAGGAGGCCACTCTCCACTGACACCAACGATTTAGGGTGTTCTCTCCTAGGAGGCCACTCTCCACTGACACCAATGATTTAGGGTGTTCTCTCCTAGGAGGCCACTCTCCACTGACACCAATGATTTAGGGTGTTCTCTTCTCGGAGGCCACTCTCCACTGACACCAATGATTTAGGGGGTCTCTCCTAGGAGGCCATTCTCCACTGACACCAACGATTTAGGGTGTTTTCTCCTAGGAGGCCACTCTCCACTGACACCAATGATTTAGGGTGTTCTCTCCTAGGAGGCCACTCTCCACTGACACCAATGATTTAGGGTGTTCTCTTCTCGGAGGCCACTCTCCACTGACACCAAATGATTCAGGGGGTTCTCTCCTAGGAGGCCACTCTCCACTGACACCAATGATTTAGGGTGTTCTCTTCTCGGAGGCCACTCTCCACTGACACCAATGATTTAGGGTGTTCTCTCCTAGGAGGCCACTCTCCACTGACACCAAATGATTTAGGATGTTCTCTTCTAGGAGGCCACTCTCCACTGACACCAATGATTTAGGGTGTTCTCTTCTAGGGGGGCACTCTCCACTGACACCAAATGATTTAGGGTGTTCTCTTCTAGGAGGCCACTCTCCCACTGACACCAATGATTTAGGGTGTTCTCTTCTAGGGGGGCACTCTCCACTGACACCAATGATTTAGGGTGTTCTCTTCTAGGGGGCCACTCTCCACTGACACCAACGATTTAGGGTGTTGTCTCCTAGGAGGCCACTCTCCTACTGACACCAATGATTTAGGGGGTTCTCGCCTCGGAGGCCACTCTCCACTGACACCAATGATTTAGGGTGTTCTCTCCTAGGGGGGCACTCTCCTACTGACACCAATGATTTAGGGGGTTCTCTCCTAGGAGGCCATTCTCCACTGACACCAATGATTTAGGGGGTTCTCGCCTCGGAGGCCACTCTCCACTGACACCAATGATTTAGGGGGTTCTCTCCTAGGAGGCCACTCTCCACTGACACCAATGATTTAGGGGGTTCTCGCCTCAGAGGCCATTCTCCACTGACACCAATGATTTAGGGTGTTCTCTCCTAGAGGCCACTCTCCACTGACACCAATGATTTATGGGGTTCTCGGCCTCGGCCACTCTCCACTGACACCAATGATTAGCGTGTTCTCTCCTAGAGGCACTCTCCACTGAACACCAATGATTTAGGGTGTTCTCTCCTAGAGGCCACTCTCCACTGACCCAATGATTTAGGGGGTTCTCTCCTAGGAGGTCACTCTCCACTGACACCAATGATTTAGGGGTTCTCGCCTCGGAGGCCACTCTCCACTGACACCAATGATTAGGGGGTTCTCTCCTAGGAGGTCACTCTCCACTGACACCAATGATTTAGGGGTTCTCGCCTCAGAGGCCATTCTCCACTGACACCAATGATTTAGGGTGTTCTCTCCTAGGAGGTCACTCTCCACTGACACAATGATTTAGGGGGTTCTCGCCTCAGAGGCCATTCTCCACTGACACCAATGATTTAGGGGGTTCTCTCCTAGGAGGACACTCTCCACTGACACCAATGATTTAGGGTGTTCTCTCCTAGGAGGCCATTCTCTACTGACACCAATGATTTAGGGTGTTCTCTCCTAGAGGCCACTCTCCACTGACACCAATGATTTAGGGGGTTCTCGCCTCGGAGGCCACTCTCCACTGACACCAATGATTTAGGCTGTTCTCTCTAGGGGGCACTCTCCACTGACACCAAATGATTTAGGGTGTTCTCTTCTAGGAGGCCACTCTCCCACTGACACCAATGATTTAGGGTGTTCTCTTCTAGGGGGGCACTCTCCACTGACACCAATGATTTAGGGTGTTCTCTTCTAGGGGGCCACTCTCACTGACACCAACGATTTAGGGTGTTTTCTCCCTGGGGCCACTATCCCACTGACACCAATGATTTAGGGGGTTCTCTCCTAGGAGTCACTCTCCACTGACACCAATGATTAGGGGTTTCTCTCCTAGGAGGCCACTCTCCACTGGCACCAATGATTTAGGGTGTTCTCTCTAGGAGGCCACTCTCCACTGACACCAAGATTTAGGGGGTTCTCGCCTCGGAGGCCACTCTCCACTGACACCAATGATTTAGGGGGTTCTCTCCTAGGAGGCCATTCTCCACTGACACCAATGATTTAGCGTGTTCTCTCCTAGAGGCCACTCTCCCACTGACACCAATGATTTAGGGTGTTCTCTCCTAGAGGCCACTCTCCACTGACACCAATGATTTAGGGGGTTCTCTCCTAGGAGGTCACTCTCCACTGACACCAATGATTTAGGGGGTTCTCGCCTCAGAGGCCATTCTCCACTGAGCCATTCTCCACTGACACCAATGATTTAGGGTGTTCTCTCCTAGGAGGTCACTCTCCACTGACACCAATGATTTAGGGGGTTCTCGCCTCAGAGGCCATTCTCCACTGACACCAATGATTTAGGGGGTTCTCTCCTAGGAGGCCACTCTCCACTGACACCAATGATTTAGGGTGTTCTCTCCTAGGAGGCCATTCTCTACTGACACCAATGATTTAGGGTGTTCTCTCCTAGAGGCCACTCTCCACTGACACCAATGATTTAGGGTGTTCTCTCCTAGAGGCCACTCTCCACTGACACCAAATGATTTAGGGTGTTCTCTTCTAGGAGGCCACTCTCCACTGACACCAATGATTTAGGGTGTTCTCTTCTAGGGGGGCACTCTCCACTGACACCAAATGATTTAGGGTGTTCTCTTCTAGGAGGCCACTCTCCACTGACACCAATGATTTAGGGTGTTCTCTTCTAGGAGGCCACTCTCCACTGACACCAATGATTTAGGGTGTTCTCTTCTAGGGGGGCACTCTCCACTGACACCAAATGATTTAGGGTGTTCTCTTCTAGGAGGCCACTCTCCACTGACACCAATGATTTAGGGTGTTCTCTTCTAGGAGGCCACTCTCCACTGACACCAAATGATTTAGGGTGTTCTCTTCTAGGAGGCCACTCTCCACTGACACCAATGATTTAGGGGGTTCTCTCCTAGGAGGCCACTCTCCACTGACACCAATGATTTAGGGTGTTCTCTCCTAGGAGGCCATTCTCTACTGACACCAATGATTTAGGGTGTTCTCTCCTAGAGGCCACTCTCCACTGACACCAATGATTTAGGGGGTTCTCTCCTAGAGGCCACTCTCCACTGACACCAAATGATTTAGGGTGTTCTCTTCTAGGAGGCCACTCTCCACTGACACCAATGATTTAGGGTGTTCTCTTCTAGGAGGCCACTCTCCCACTGACACCAATGATTTAGGGTGTTCTCTTCTAGGGGGGCACTCTCCACTGACACCAATGATTTAGGGTGTTCTCTTCTAGGGGGCCACTCTCCACTGACACCAACGATTTAGGGTGTTTTCTCCCTGGGGCCACTATCCCACTGACACCAATGATTTAGGGGGTTCTCTCCTAGGAGGTCACTCTCCACTGACACCAATGATTTAGGGTGTTCTCTCCTAGGAGGCCACTCTCCTACTGACACCAATGATTTAGGGGGTTCTCTCCTAGGAGGCCATTCTCCACTGACACCAATGATTTAGGGGGTTCTCGCCTCGGAGGCCACTCTCCACTGACACCAATGATTTAGGGGGTTCTCTCCTAGGAGGCCACTCTCCACTGACACCAATGATTTAGGGGGTTCTCTCCTAGGAGGCCACTCTCCACTGACACCAATGATTTAGGGTGTTCTCTCCTAGGAGGCCACTCTCCACTGACACCAATGATTTAGGGTGTTCTCTCCTAGGAGGTCACTCTCCACTGACACCAATGATTTATGGGGTTCTCGCCTCGGAGGCCACTCTCCACTGACACCAATGATTTAGCGTGTTCTCTCCTAGAGGCCACTCTCCACTGACACCAATGATTTAGGGTGTTCTCTCCTAGAGGCCACTCTCCACTGACACCAATGATTTAGGGTGTTCTCGCCTCGGAGGCCACTCTCCACTGACACCAATGATTTAGGGGGTTCTCTCCTAGGAGGTCACTCTCCACTGACACCAATGATTTAGGGGGTTCTCGCCTCAGAGGCTATTCTCCACTGACACCAATGATTTAGGGTGTTCTCTCCTAGGAGGTCACTCTCCACTGACACCAATGATTTAGGGTGTTCTCTCCTAGAGGCCACTCTCCACTGACACCAATGATTTAGGGTGTTCTCTCCTAGGAGGTCACTCTCCACTGACACCAATGATTTAGGGTGTTCTCTCCTAGGAGGCCACTCTCCACTGACACCAATGATTTAGGGGGTTCTCTCCTAGGAGGCCACTCTCCACTGACACCAATGATTTAGGGTGTTCTCACCTAGGGGCCACTCTCCACTGACACCAATGATTTAGGGGGTTCTCGCCTCAGAGGCCATTCTCCACTGACACCAATAATTTAGGGGGTTCTCGCCTCAGAGGCCATTCTCCACTGACACCAATAATTTAGGGTGTTCTCTCCTAGGAGGCCACTCTCCACTGACACCAATGATTTAGGGTGTTCTCACCTAGGGGCCACTCTCCACTGACACCAATGATTTAGGGTGTTCTCACCTAGGGGCCACTCTCCACTGACACCAATGATTTAGGGTGTTCTCACCTAGGGGCCACTCTCCACTGACACCAATGATTTAGGGGGTTCTCACCTAGGGGCCACTCTCCACTGACACCAATGATTTCAGATTAATACATTTTTGGTAAATAAAGCTTCATACAAATCTCAGAAGATCTAGAGCCGGGATCTCGGTGTCGGTGGCGGGGATCGGGTGGTGTAGAGGTTAACAGCAAGGCTGCAATCATGGAAGGTTCTCATCACCGAAGATTTAAGAACTGCTGAGGAATTGAGTCCGGATTGCTGGCCTTAACGATGTAGGATTGTGATTTACGCTTTCCGCGGTGTCACCCCCCAAGTCACGTTCCCTGCAGGAGATCCATTTCACCTCGGCGTGTTTCCAGGAATGAAGCAAGCATGGTGGAACACTCATAAATCTCTGACCCCCCCCCCCCCCCCACAAAGAGCAGCCCTGGCGGTCTACTGCTTAGACACGTCTTAATAACTACAAGTATCAGCAAGCCCTGCAGATCGGAGGTGGGAATGGATGTTGGGCATGGATGGGCCAATCCTCTGGAAGTGAAGGAGCAGTTGGAGGCACCCTGTTTGTATGGGGTGAATCCTGAGCCATGAGGTGGTCTGGAAGGGTTCATTCCCGAATACCGGAGAATTCCCTGTGTGAACGCTTACTCAGCTCAACCAGGGTCTCAACATCGGTGAATCACCATCAAGCATTGAGTCAGACCACCAGATCTCTGAGGGCACCTCCAACTATGGTCCGTCTTCAATACCGGGCGCTGTCACCACCTTCCTGCCCAGGCCAATTCTCAGCTTTCAGCGCTGTCACACTTTGAATGACAATTGCGCGGTCATGTGACACTGTACTCATATGATATTTTTATATTTTTTTTCACACAAATAGACCTTTCTTTCGGTGGTATTTTTTTTTTGTTACATAAATTAAAAAACACAGAAAATTTCGAAGAAAAAAAAAATGTGTTTTTCTGTTTTAAAATTTTGAACAAAAAAATAACCACTTGCCGACCAAACCTTTTCTGGCACTTTTTGTTTCAGTAATTGTTTTTGCTAGAAAATTATATATATATATATATTTTTTTTAACCCTAGAGAATAAAATGGTGGTCGTTGCGATTTTTTTAAAGTCACACAGTATTTGTGCAGCAGTTTTTTAAACACAAGTTTTGTGAAAAAAATACATTTTAAGGAGTTAAAAAACAAAAACAAAACACATTATATACCCAAATTTGTCATGTAAAATATAAAAGATGATATTATGCTGAGTAAATAGATACCCAACACGTCACGCTTTTAAAATTGCGCCCGCTCGTGGAATAGCGACAAACTACGGTACTTAAAAATTTCCAAATATTTACAGGTTACCAGTTTGGGTCTAGCGCTAGAATTGTTGTTCTCACTCTGATGTTCGGAAGCAGTACCTCACATGTGTGGTGAGAACGCCGTTTACGTATGTGTGCGCCACATACGTATACGTTCACTTCTGCGCGCGAGCACGGAGGGTTGGGAGCGCTTTCCATTTTTTTTTTCTTATTTATTTATTTTTTTTTTTTTATACTTTCCCTTTTATTATCACTTTTATTCCTATTATAAGAAAAGTAAACATCCCTTGTAATAGAAATAAGGATGACAGGTCCTCTTTATGGAGATCTCATGTAATAGAAATAAGAGATGACAGGTCCTCTTTATGGAGAGATCTCATGTAATAGAAATAAGAGATGACAGGTCCTCTTTATGGAGATCTCATGTAATAGAGATAAGAGATGACAGGTCCTCTTTATGGAGATCTCATGTAATAGAGATAAGAGATGACAGGTCCTCTTTATGGAGATCTCATGTAATAGAGATAAGAGATGACAGGTCCTCTTTATGGAGATCTCATGTAATAGAAATAAGAGATGACAGGTCCTCTTTATGGGGAGATCTCATGTAATAGAAATAAGAGATGAAAGGTCCTCTTTATAGAGATCTCATGTATAGAAATAAGAGATGACAGGTCCTCTTTATGGGGAGATCTCATGTAATAGAAATAAGAGATGACAGGTCCTCTTTATGGAGATCTCATGTAATAGAAATAAGAGATGACAGGTCCTCTTTATGGAGATCTCATGTAATAGAAATAAGAGATGACAGGTCCTTTTATAGAGATCTCATGTAATAGAAATAAGAGATGACAGGTCCTCTTTATGGAGAGATCTCATGTAATAGAGATAAGAGGTGACAGGTCCTCTTTATGGAGAGATCTCATGTAATAGAAATAAGAGATGACAGGTCCTTTTATAGAGATCTCATGTAATAGAAATAAGAGATGACAGGTCCTCTTTATGGAGAGATCTCATGTAATAGAAATAAGAGATGACAGGTCCTTTTATAGAGATCTCATGTAATAGAGATAAGAGATGACAGGTCCTCTTTATGGAGATCTCATGTAATAGAGATAAGAGATGACAGGTCCTCTTTATGGAGATCTCATGTAATAGAAATAAGAGATGACAGGTCCTCTTTATGGAGATCTCATGTAATAGAGATAAGAGATGACAGGTCCTCTTTATGGAGATCTCATGTAATAGAAATAAGAGATGAAAGGTCCTCTTTATAGAGATCTCATGTATAGAAATAAGAGATGACAGGTCCTCTTTATGGGGAGATCTCATGTAATAGAAATAAGAGATGACAGGTCCTCTTTATGGAGATCTCATGTAATAGAAATAAGAGATGACAGGTCCTCTTTATGGAGATCTCATGTAATAGAAATAAGAGATGACAGGTCCTTTTATAGAGATCTCATGTAATAGAAATAAGAGATGACAGGTCCTCTTTATGGAGAGATCTCATGTAATAGAGATAAGAGGTGACAGGTCCTCTTTATGGAGAGATCTCATGTAATAGAAATAAGAGATGACAGGTCCTTTTATAGAGATCTCATGTAATAGAAATAAGAGATGACAGGTCCTCTTTATGGAGAGATCTCATGTAATAGAAATAAGAGATGACAGGTCCTTTTATAGAGATCTCATGTAATAGAGATAAGAGATGACAGGTCCTCTTTATGGAGATCTCATGTAATAGAGATAAGAGATGACAGGTCCTCTTTATGGAGATCTCATGTAATAGAAATAAGAGATGACAGGTCCTCTTTATGGAGATCTCATGTAATAGAGATAAGAGATGACAGGTCCTCTTTATGGAGATCTCATGTAATAGAAATAAGAGATGACAGGTCCTCTTTATGGAGATCATGTAATAGAAATAAGAGATGACAGGTCCTCTTTATGGAGATCTCATGTAAAAGAAATAAGAGATGACAGGTCCTCTTTATGGAGATCATGTAATAGAAATAAGAGATGACAGGTCCTCTTTATGGAGATCTCATGTAATAGAAATAAGAGATGACAGGTCCTCTTTATGGAGATCTCATGTAATAGAAATAAGAGATGACAGGTCCTCTTTATGGAGATCTCATGTAATAGAAATAAGAGATGACAGGTCCTCTTTATGGAGAGATCTCATGTAATAGAAATAAGAGATGACAGGTCCTCTTTATGGGGAGATCTCATGTAATAGAAATAAGAGATGACAGGTCCTCTTTATGGAGATCTCATGTAATAGAAATAAGAGATGACAGGTCCTCTTTATGGAGAGATCTCATGTAATAGAGATAAGAGGTGACAGGTCCTCTTTATGGAGATCTCATGTAATAGAAATAAGAGATGACAGGTCCTCTTTATGGAGAGATCTCATGTAATAGAAATAAGAGATGACAGGTCCTCTTTATGGAGAGATCTCATGTAATAGAGATAAGAGGTGACAGGTCCTCTTTATGGAGAGATCTCATGTAATAGAAATAAGAGATGACAGGTCCTCTTTATGGAGATCTCATGTAATAGAAATAAGAGATGACAGGTCCTCTTTATGGAGAGATCTCATATAATAGAGATGAGAGATGACAGGTCCTCTTTATGGAGATCTCATGTAATAGAAATAAGAGATGACAGGTCCTCTTTATGGAGAGATCTCATGTAATAGAAATAAGAGATGACAGGTCCTCTTTATGGAGATCTCATGTAATAGAAATAAGAGATGACAGGTCCTCTTTATGGAGAGATCTCATGTAATAGAAATAAGAGATGACAGGTCCTCTTTATGGAGATCATGTAATAGAAATAAGAGATGACAGGTCCTCTTTATGGGGAGATCTCATGTAATAGAAATAAGAGATGACAGGTCCTCTTTATGGAGATCTCATGTAATAGAAATAAGAGATGACAGGTCCTCTTTATGGAGATCTCATGTAATAGAAATAAGAGATGACAGGTCCTCTTTATGGAGAGATCTCATGTAATAGAAATAAGAGATGACAGGTCCTCTTTATGGAGATCTCATGTAGTAGAAATAAGAGATGACAGGTCCTCTTTATGGAGATCTCATGTAATAGAAATAAGAGATGACAGGTCCTCTTTATGGAGATCTCATGTAATAGAAATAAGAGATGACAGGTCCTCTTTATGGAGATCTCATGTAATAGAGATAAGAGATGACAGGTCCTCTTTATGGAGATCCCATGTAATAGAAATAAGAGATGACAGGTCCTCTTTATGGAGATCTCATGTAGTAGAAATAAGAGATGACAGGTCCTCTTTATGGAGAGATCTCATGTAATAGAAATAAGAGATGACAGGTCCTCTTTATGGAGATCTCATGTAATAGAAATAAGAGATGACAGGTCCTCTTTATGGAGATCTCATGTAATAGAAGTAAGAGATGACAGGTCCTCTTTATGGAGATCTCATGTAATAGAAATAAGAGATGACAGGTCCTCTTTATGGAGATCTCATGTAATAGAAGTAAGAGATGACAGGTCCTCTTTATGGAGAGATCTATAACACCCTAACTCTTTTCTTTACCTTTAAAAACAAAAGATAAAAAAAAATGTTTTTGATCTTTTGCTTTAAAAGAAAAAAAAAATATATATATTTTTTTTTTGACCGGAAGTGATGTCATGCCGTTGCTCTGGTCCTCCAAGGCCATAGAGACAATCAGGGACGATCTTAATTTTTTTTTCAATTCTCTAAATAATTTTTAATTTTTTTTACAATTTTTTTTTTTTTGCATACTATGACCAGAGCAAGACAGCGTTACCATAGTAACTACTCTGGGGGGAGGTGATTAGGTTTTTTTTTTGCACACTATGATTGCTTATAACAGTGAATTTCATAGTTATAAGCAACCATTTTACTGAATAAAGTCCATTCATTCAGCAGCATTTACTATTGTTATCAGCTGTGATTGGCCCTGTCTGTACCATGTGATCACTGTGACCAATCACAGAGATCAACACAATAGTACACAATGAATGGTATAAATGGAAGCCACCATTGTGTACAATTGTCATGTGATTGGTCACAGCAATCACATGGTAATGGCAGTTGGCCGGTGGACACAGAGGGTGATAGATCACACCCCAGCGCAGCTTGTGAAGCTCGTGGGAGGCGAGTTTTGGGGAGGACCTCATATGACGTTCCATCCAGAACCAGAGAGCTCCCACCCAGCTGTCGTTTGACTAAAGACCACATTCACAGGAATATGCCATCTACCATTTGTAGAGTCTTCCCCATTAGCAAGGCCGTGAGCATCGAAGGTTCTTGAGCCCAGATTACTAACCCTGACTAGACAAGAACACGCATGGACAATGCATGCATTTGTTAACCTAGTCAGAGGCAGGTCTTGGGACACCTGAACTATTTTTTTTCTTACGATGACGGTTGTCAAGGACTTCTGTGAAGGTTCTCATTTCTCCGGGTCACAGTATATCTAGTAGAAATTGGTCACCTCCAACTGGACCTGTTCTGCAATGTGACTTATTGTAGCCTATCCAAGCCAATTCTTCAGTTCTGGAACATGCCCGGCATTTACGTCCACATAGACACCTTCATCTAGTCACCATGGAGTGTTTCAAAGGAGATGTTGATTGTCCAAGAACAGGGTGGGATGTGTGGAAGTTGTGGAACCAGCCTGTTCTAGTTACATAATCCCATCCTTGCTGCCAAGGGTCTGTATAGGTGTTAACTCTTCAAGTTGCATGGCTGAAGGTGTGAAATGTTGTCTATGCACTGGGGTAAGAGGTGGTAAAACAGCATTATATGTGAAAGACCAATGGTGTTGAAAGTCTCCACCCCTATTTAGTGATGGGTGTTCCAGTTTCATTTAGATGGCTCCTACCCCTGTTCATTGGTGGGTGTTTCAGTTTGATGCAGATGAGACTCACCCCTGTTCAATGATGGGTGTTCCAGTTTCATGTAGATGGCCTCCACTCTTGTTTAATGATGGTTGTTCTAGCTTGATTTAGATGCCCCTACCCCTGTTCATTGATGGGTGTTCCAGTTTGACGTAGATGGCCTCCACACTTGTTCAGCGATGGTTGTTCCAGTTTTATGTAGATGGCATCCACCCCTGTTCGTTAATGGTTGTTCCAGTTTGACATAGATGGCCTCCAGCCCTGTTCAATGATGGATGTTCCAGTATGATTTAGATGGCCTCCACTCATGTTTAATGATGGTTGTTCTAGTTTGACATACTTAAGATGTCCAACATCCCTGTTCAGTGATGGTTGTGTCATCTTGATTTAGATGGCCACTACCCCTGTTCAGTGATGGTTGTTCCAGTTTGACATAGATGGCCCCCACCCCTGTTCAGTGATAGCTGTTCCAGTTTGACGTAGATGGCCTCCACCCCTGTAAATTGATGGGTGTTCCAGTTTGATGTAAATGGCCTTCACCTCTGTTCAGTGATGGGTGTTCCAGTTTGTTGTAGATGGCCTTCAGCCCAGGTTAGTGATGGGTGTCCCAGTTCGATATATATGGCCTTTAGCCCAGTTCAGTGATGGGTGTTCCAGTTTCCAGTGTTCCAGTTTGTTGTAGATGACCTCCACCCCTGTTCATTGATGGGTGTTCCAGTTAGTTGTAGATGGCCTTCAGCCCAGTTCAGTGATGGGTGTTCGAGTTTGTTGTAGATGACCTTCAGTTCAGTTCAGTGATGGGTGTTCCAGTTTCCAGTGTTCCAGTTTGTTGTAGATGACCTCCACCCCTGTTCATTGATGGGCGTTCCAGTTAGTTGTAGATGGCCTTCAGCCCAGTTCAGTGATGGGTGTTCGAGTTTGTTGTAGATGACCTTCAGTTCAGTTCAGTGATGGGTGTTCCAGTTTGTTGTAGATGACCTCCACCCCTGTTCAATGATGGGTGTTCTAGTTTAATGTAGATGGTCCCTACCCCATTTAGTGATGGGTGTTCCAGTTTGACAAAGATGGCCTCCACCCCTGTTTAATGATGGCTGTTCGAGTTTGACGAAGATGGCCCCCACCCCTGTTCAATAATGGTTCAATTATGGTTTTCCAGTTTGACATAGTTGGCCCCTACCCTTGTTCAGTGATAGTCATTCCAGTTTGATGTAGATGGCCCCCACCCCTGTTTAATGATGGTTGTTCCAGTTTGACGTAGATGGCCCCCACCCCTGTTCAGTGATAGCTGTTCCAGTTTGACGTAGATGGCCTCCACCCCTGTAAATTGATGGGTGTTCCAGTTTGATGTAAATGGCCTTCACCTCTGTTCAGTGATGGGTGTTCCAGTTTGTTGTAGATGGCCTTCAGCCCAGGTTAGTGATGGGTGTTCCAGTTTGATATATATGGCCTTTAGCCCAGTTCAGTGATGGGTGTTCCAGTTTCCAGTGTTCCAGTTTGTTGTAGATGACCTCCACCCCTGTTCATTGATGGGTTTTCCAGTTAGTTGTAGATGGCCTTCAGCCCAGTTCAGTGATGGGTGTTCGAGTTTGTTGTAGATGACCTTCAGTTCAGTTCAGTGATGGGTGTTCCAGTTTGTTGTAGATGACCTCCACCCCTGTTCAATGATGGGTGTTCTAGTTTAATGTAGATGGTCCCTACCCCATTTAGTGATGGGTGTTCCAGTTTGACAAAGATGGCCTCCACCCCTGTTTAATGATGGCTGTTCGAGTTTGACGAAGATGGCCCTCACCCCTGTTCAATGATGGTTCAATTATGGTTTTCCAGTTTGACATAGTTGGCCCCTACCCTTGTTCAGTGATAGTCATTCCAGTTTGACGTAGATGGCCCCCACCCCTGTTTAATGATGGTTGTTCCAGTTTGACGTAGATGGCCCCCACCCCTGTTCAATGATTGTTGCTCCAGTTTGACGTAGATGGCCCCCACCCCTGTTCAATGATGATTGTTCCAGTTTGACGTAGATGGCCCCCACCCCTGTTCAACTAATGGCTGTTCCAGTTTGACGTAGATGGCCCCCACCCCTGTTCAACTAATGGCTGTTCCAGTTTGACCTAGATGGCCCCCACCCCTGTTCAATGATGGTTGTTCCAGTTTGACGTAGATGGCCCCCACCCCTGTTCAATGATGGGTGTTCCAGTTTGACGTAAATGGCCCCCACCCCTGTTCAATGATGGGTGTTCCAGTTTGATGTAGATGGCCCCCACCCCTGTTCAATGATGGGTGTTCCAGTTTGACGTAGATGGCCCCCACCCCTGTTCAATGATGGGTGTTCCAGTTTCACAAAGATGGCCCCCACCCCTGTTCAATGATGGTTCTTCCAGTTTGATGTAGATGTTCTCTATCACATCTCTTGGTCCAATTGTCCAAGATCTACACCTCACCGTCCTCCATAGAATTGTCTTTTCCCATAACATCTCCACCCCACCATTTATCCAGGACGTGGCTGAAACTATGAAAACATCTTCGACATTACAGAACAAGTCCAGATGAATATGACCAACTACTCCTACGACTACTACGGGGGTCAATGTACAATCCAATCACCAGATATCCAATGCCTGGGCCTTTATCTGATCGATTGTTACAATCTATGGCGTCTCATTGACCGTTCCCAATCCCGGAACTTTCACGTAAATGGCACCAATTTCACTTCCTAACTGACACAAGCAGTTATATTGCTGGAAAGTCTCTATTCTCCAGCCGTGAGATCCGGAGACTTTCTGTCACCCAACTCTTTTCTTTGACTTAACTCCTTATTGCCCCCTTCCCTTGGTGGACACTCGCTCTGCATTATATATGCCCAAAGCTAGAGCCCCCCTCCCCCCCCCCCCCCAACACCACCACTCTATTCTCCATCCAGAATACGACTCTGCCTGTCGCTCTGCTGCAGTTTAATTAAAGATAATGGAAGCGCCGGGTTCTGCTCTGCCTGGGAGGTTGTAAACAATAAGGAGAGAAATGGCGCATTAGAGATCCAGGATTGTCCATTATGTCTGTATGGAGACGACAGATAAAGCTTTATATAAGCCGCCGGTCGGGTAATCACTGCCGCATAATAAAACCCGACCACAGAGCCGCTCAGAGGAGCAACAATGTATAGAAATAACAAAGGGGAAGGAGCTTTCTTTGTTCTCCCGGTGTGTCAGAGTACTGGGGCCCTCAAGTGTGTCATTGTTCTGGACCCCCAAGTGTCAGGGTGTCATTGTTCTGGACCCCCAAGTGTCAGGGTGTCATTGTTCTGGGGCCCCAAGTATCAGGGTGTCATTGTTCTGGGACCCCCAAGTGTCAGGGTGTCATTGTTCTGGGACCCCCAAGTGTCAGGGTGTCATTGTTCTGGGACCACCAAGTGTCAGTGTGTCATTGTTCTGGGACCCCCAAGTGTCAGGGTGTCATTGTTCTGGGACCCCCAAGTGTCAGGGTGTCATTGTTCTGGGGCCCCAAGTGTCAGGGTGTCATTGTTCTGAGCCCCCAAGTGTCAGGGTGTCATTGTTCTGGGACCCCCAAGTGTCAGGGTGTCATTGTTCTGGGGCCCCAAGTGTCAGGGTGTCATTGTTCTGAGCCCCCAAGTGTCAGGGTGTCATTGTTCTGAGCCCCCAAGTGTCAGGGTGTCATTGTTCTGGGACCCCCAAGTGTCAGGGTGTCATTGTTCTGAGCCCCCAAGTGTCAGGGTGTCATTGTTCTGAGCCCCCAAGTGTCAGGGTGTCATTGTTCTGGGACCCCCAAGTGTCAGGGTGTCATTGTTCTGGGACCCCCAAGTGTCAGGGTGTCATTGTTCTGGACCCCCAAGCCTCAGGGTGTCATTGTTCTGGGACCCCCAAGTGTCAGGGTGTCATTGTTCTGAGCCCCCAAGTGTCAGGGTGTCATTGTTCTGGGACCCCCAAGTGTCAGGGTGTCATTGTTCTGGGACCCCCAAGTGTCAGTGTGTAATTGTTCTGGGACCCCCAAGTGTCAGGGTGTCATTGTTCTGGGACCCCCAAGTGTCAGGGTGTCATTGTTCTGGGACCCCCAAGTGTCAGGGTGTAATTGTTCTGGGACCCCCAAGTGTCAGGGTGTCATTGTTCTGGGACCCCCAAGTGTCAGGGTGTCATTGTTCTGGGACCCCCAAGTGTCAGGGTGTCATTGTTCTGGGACCCCCAAGTGTCAGGGTGTCATTGTTCTGGGACCCCCAAGTGTCAGGGTGTCATTGTTCTGGGACCCCCAAGTGTCAGGGTGTCATTGTTCTGGGACCCCCAAGTGTCAGGGTGTCATTGTTCTGGGACCCCCAAGTGTCAGGGTGTCATTGTTCTGGGACCCCCAAGTGTCAGGGTGTCATTGTTCTGGGACCCCCAAGTGTCAGGGTGTCATTGTTCTGGGACCCCCAAGTGTCAGTGTGTCATTGTTCTGGGACCCCCAAGTGTCAGTGTGTCATTGTTCTGGATCCCCAAGTGTCAGGGTGTCATTGTTCTGGACCCTCAAGTGTCAGGGTGTCATTGTTCTGGGACCCCCAAGTGTCAGGGTGTCATTGTTCTGGGACCCCCAAGTGTCAGTGTGTCATTGTTCTGGGACCCCCAAGTGTCAGGGTGTCATTGTTCTGGGACCCCCAAGTGTCAGGGTGTCATTGTTCTGGGACCCCCAAGTGTCAGGGTGTCATTGTTCTGGGACCCCCAAGTGTCAGGGTGTCATTGTTCTGGGACCCCCAAGTGTCAGGGTGTCATTGTTCTGGGACCCCCAAGTGTCAGGGTGTCATTGTTCTGGGACCCCCAAGCGTCAGGGTGTCATTGTTCTGAGCCCCCAAGTGTCAGGGTGTCATTGTTCTGGGACCCCCAAGTGTCAGGGTGTCATTGTTCTGGGACCCCCAAGTGTCAGGGTGTCATTGTTCTGGGACCCCCAAGTCTCAGGGTGTCATTGTTCTGGGACCCCCAAGTCTCAGGGTGTCATTGTTCTGGGACCCCCAAGCCTCAGGGTGTCATTGTTCTGGGACCCCCAAGTCTCAGGGTGTCATTGTTCTGGACCCCCAAGCCTCAGGGTGTCATTGTTCTGGGACCCCCAAGTCTCAGGGTGTCATTGTTCTGGGACCCCCAAGTCTCAGGGTGTCATTGTTCTGGGACCCCCAAGCCTCAGGGTGTCATTGTTCTGGGACCCCCAAGTCTCAGGGTGTCATTGTTCTGGGACCCCCAAGTCTCAGGGTGTCATTGTTCTGGGACCCCCAAGTCTCAGGTTGTCATTGTTCTGGGACCCCCAAATGTAAAGGTGTCATTGTTCTGGGGCCTCCGAGTGTCAGGGTGTCATTGTTCTGGGACCCCCAAGCGTCAGGGTGTCATTGTTCTGGGACCCCCAAGCGTCAGGGTGTCATTGTTCTGGGACCCCCAAGTCTCAGGGTGTCATTGTTCTGGGACCCCCAAGTCTCAGGGTGTCATTGTTCTGGGACCCCCAAGTGTCAGAGTATCATTGTTCTGGACCCCCAAGCGTCAGGGTGTCATTGTTCTGGGACCCCCAAGCGTCAGGGTGTCATTGTTCTGGGACCCCCAAGTCTCAGGGTGTCATTGTTCTGGGACCCCCAAGTCTCAGGGTGTCATTGTTCTGGGACCCCCAAGTGTCAGAGTATCATTGTTCTGGACCCCCAAGCGTCAGGGTGTCATTGTTCTGGGACCCCCAAGCGTCAGGGTGTCATTGTTCTGGGACCCCCAAGTCTCAGGGTGTCATTGTTCTGGACCCCCAAGTCTCAGGGTGTCATTGTTCTGGGACCCCCAAGTCTCAGGGTGTCATTGTTCTGGGACCCCCAAGCCTCAGGGTGTCATTGTTCTGGGACCCCCAAGTCTCAGGGTGTCATTGTTCTGGGACCCCCAAGTGTCAGAGTATCATTGTTCTGGACCCCCAAGCGTCAGGGTGTCATTGTTCTGGGGCCCCAAGCGTAGGGTTGCCACCTTTTCTTCGAGCCAAACCCGAACACTTCAGCGGGACTTGGCATTTTTTTTGTAGCATACATTATAAGATTGTAAAATACCCGGGACACCTCTGTGTGTCCTAGGGGAATAGTAATGCGGCACGCGCAGCAGTGAACAGTGGGTGTAGACAATTGCATATAGCGCAGGCGTGCATAATGTACAATATAGTGTATATGTAGTGTGTAATGTTTGGTGGGAGCCTCCCAGTGTAATATTGGGGGGTGGGGGGAGGTCTCCTGGTGTGTATATGTATGTATGTGTATAGATAGATAGATAGATAGATAGATAGATAGATAGATAGATAGATAGATAGATAGATAGATAGATAATGGTGGGTATGGGGGGGTTGGTGGTGAGGACTGTATGTATGGTGTATGGGGGAACTCTGATGTTGGGGGGGGGAAACTCTGATGTAAGGGGGGGCTCTGGTGACGAGATCACCTTATATCAGAGTCCACTGCATTCCCCTTTACATCAGAGTTCCTGTTTATGTAATTGTCCACAGAGTTCTAACTTGCATTTAAAATGGAAACTCTAATGTGGGGGGGACTCTGGTCACCATAGAGCACCTTCCACAGAGTGAATGCACTAAGGTAAGGTGGGGGGGGGGTTACTGATATAAGAGGTAACCTTTATATCAGTGCCCCTTTACCCTACTGCATTCACTGCCCCCTACACCAGTGATCCCCCCTTCAGACTGGCCTTGCTACACTATCACTGACCACCACTCAGGTGCATCGTGCAGGGCTCAGTCAGATGGTTCTCTTTGGGCCCCAGCTTGGTGGCTCTCCTTTCATCCTATATTACACTACGAGACTGTGCGGCCATAATACAAGAGATGATCAGAGTCTACAGACACAATACAAAAAAATTGTCAGAGACTGCAGACATAGTACAGGAGATGGTAAGAGACTGCAGACATGGTACAAAAGATGGTCAGAGACTGCAGACATAATACAGGAGATGATCAGAGATTGCAGACATAGAGTGTGCGGCCATAATACAAGAGATGATCAGAGTCTACAGACTTGATACAAAAGATGGTCAGAGACTGCAAACATACTACAGGAGATGGTCAGAGACTGCAGACAAAGTACAGGAGATGGTAAGAAACTGCAGACATAGTACAGGAGATGGTCAGAGACTGCAGACATGATACAGGAGATGGTCAGAGACTGCAGAAATAGTACAGGAGATGGTCAGAGACTGCAGAAATAGTACAGGAGATGGTCAGAGACTGCAGACATAGTACAGGAGATGGTCAGAGAGTGTGCTGTTATAATACAAGAGGTGATCAGAGTCTACAGACATGGTACAAAAGATGGTCAGAGACTGCAGATATAGTACAGGAGATGGTCAGAGACTGCAGACATAATACAGGAGATGGTCAGAGACTGCAGACATAGTACAGGAGATGGTCAGAGACTGCAGACATGATACAAGAGATGGTCAGAGACTGCAGCCATAGTACAGGAGATGGTCAGAGACTGCAGACACAGTACAGGAGATGGTCAGAGACTGCAGACATAGTACAGGAGATGGTCAGAGACTGCAGCCATAGTACAGGAGATGGTCAGAGACTGCAGACATAATACAGGAGATGGTCAGAGACTGCAGCCATAGTACAGGAGATGGTCAGAGACTGCAGACATGATACAAGAGATGGTCAGAGACTGCAGCCATAGTACAGGAGATGGTCAGAGACTGCAGACATGATACAAGAGATGGTCAGAGACTGCAGCCATAGTACAGGAGATGGTCAGAGACTGCAGACATGATACAAGAGATGGTCAGAGACTGCAGCCATAGTACAGGAGATGGTCAGAGACTGCAGACACAGTACAGGAGATGGTCAGAGACTGCAGACACAGTACAGGAGATGGTCAGAGACTGCAGACATAGTACAGAAGATGATCAGAGACTGCAGACATAATACAGGAGATGGTCAGAGACTGCAGACATGATACAGGAGATGGTCAGAGACTGCAGACATGATACAGGAGATGGTCAGAGACTGCAGACATGATACAGGAGATGGTCAGAGACTGCAGACATGATACAAGAGATGGTCAGAGACTGCAGACATATTACAGGAGATGGTCAGAGACTGCAGATATAGTACAGGAGATGATCAGAGACTGCAGATATAGTACAGGAGATGGTCAGAGACTGCAGACATAATACAGGAGATGATCAGAGACTACAGACATAATACAGGAGATGATCAGAGACTGCAGACATAATACAGGAGATGATCAGAGACTGCAGACATAATACAGGAGATGATCAGAGACTGCAGACATAATACAGGAGATGATCAGAGACTCCAGACATGATACAAGAGATGGTCAGAGACTGCAGATATAGTACAGGAGATGGTCAGAGACTGCAGACATAGTACAGGAGATGATCAGAGACTGCAGACATGATACAGGAGATGATCAGAGATTGCAGACATAGAGTGTGCGGCCATAATACAAGAGATGATCAGAGTCTACAGACTTGATACAAAAGATGGTCAGAGACTGCAAACATACTACAGGAGATGGTCAGAGACTGCAGACAAAGTACAGGAGATGGTAAGAAACTGCAGACATAGTACAGGAGATGGTCAGAGACTGCAGACATGATACAGGAGATGGTCAGAGACTGCAGAAATAGTACAGGAGATGGTCAGAGACTGCAGAAATAGTACAGGAGATGGTCAGAGACTGCAGACATAGTACAGGAGATGGTCAGAGAGTGTGCTGTTATAATACAAGAGGTGATCAGAGTCTACAGACATGGTACAAAAGATGGTCAGAGACTGCAGATATAGTACAGGAGATGGTCAGAGACTGCAGACATAATACAGGAGATGGTCAGAGACTGCAGACATAGTACAGGAGATGGTCAGAGACTGCAGACATGATACAAGAGATGGTCAGAGACTGCAGCCATAGTACAGGAGATGGTCAGAGACTGCAGACACAGTACAGGAGATGGTCAGAGACTGCAGACATAATACAGGAGATGATCAGAGATTGCAGACATAGAGTGTGCGGCCATAATACAAGAGATGATCAGAGTCTACAGACTTGATACAAAAGATGGTCAGAGACTGCAAACATACTACAGGAGATGGTCAGAGACTGCAGACAAAGTACAGGAGATGGTAAGAAACTGCAGACATAGTACAGGAGATGGTCAGAGACTGCAGACATGATACAGGAGATGGTCAGAGACTGCAGAAATAGTACAGGAGATGGTCAGAGACTGCAGAAATAGTACAGGAGATGGTCAGAGACTGCAGACATAGTACAGGAGATGGTCAGAGAGTGTGCTGTTATAATACAAGAGGTGATCAGAGTCTACAGACATGGTACAAAAGATGGTCAGAGACTGCAGATATAGTACAGGAGATGGTCAGAGACTGCAGACATAATACAGGAGATGGTCAGAGACTGCAGACATAGTACAGGAGATGGTCAGAGACTGCAGACATGATACAAGAGATGGTCAGAGACTGCAGCCATAGTACAGGAGATGGTCAGAGACTGCAGACACAGTACAGGAGATGGTCAGAGACTGCAGACATAGTACAGGAGATGGTCAGAGACTGCAGCCATAGTACAGGAGATGGTCAGAGACTGCAGACATAATACAGGAGATGGTCAGAGACTGCAGCCATAGTACAGGAGATGGTCAGAGACTGCAGACATGATACAAGAGATGGTCAGAGACTGCAGCCATAGTACAGGAGATGGTCAGAGACTGCAGACATGATACAAGAGATGGTCAGAGACTGCAGCCATAGTACAGGAGATGGTCAGAGACTGCAGACATGATACAAGAGATGGTCAGAGACTGCAGCCATAGTACAGGAGATGGTCAGAGACTGCAGACACAGTACAGGAGATGGTCAGAGACTGCAGACACAGTACAGGAGATGGTCAGAGACTGCAGACATAGTACAGAAGATGATCAGAGACTGCAGACATAATACAGGAGATGGCCAGAGACTGCAGACATGATACAGGAGATGGTCAGAGACTGCAGACATGATACAGGAGATGGTCAGAGACTGCAGACATGATACAGGAGATGGTCAGAGACTGCAGACATGATACAAGAGATGGTCAGAGACTGCAGACATATTACAGGAGATGGTCAGAGACTGCAGATATAGTACAGGAGATGATCAGAGACTGCAGATATAGTACAGGAGATGGTCAGAGACTGCAGACATAATACAGGAGATGATCAGAGACTACAGACATAATACAGGAGATGATCAGAGACTGCAGACATAATACAGGAGATGATCAGAGACTGCAGACATAATACAGGAGATGATCAGAGACTGCAGACATAATACAGGAGATGATCAGAGACTGCAGACATAATACAGGAGATGATCAGAGACTCCAGACATGATACAAGAGATGGTCAGAGACTGCAGATATAGTACAGGAGATGATCAGAGACTGCAGACATGATACAGGAGATGGTCAGAGACTCCAGACATAGTACAGGAGATGATCAGAGACTGCAGACATGATACAGGAGATGGTCAGAGACTCCAGACATAGTACAGGAGATTGTCAGAGACTGCAGACATAATTGGGCTGAAATTGCACCCGGGTCACATATGAATCGCACAGAACGCACATCGTGTTCCTGTGTTTTCATAGTGTGAACCCACCCTGTGACCTGGAACCCACACTTTGCTCCACTAACTTGCTTGGAAGGGGGGCACTTGTATGGGCACCTGGAGCAATTTTCCACATCTCCTGTGGGGTGCCAAGGGCCACCCGCTCTGTGGCAGACATCATCTCTTTAATATTGGGGGGAGAGGATATGTGCTAAGGGGGGTGGATTTCATATCCAAGCCCCCTTTTAGCACAGGTATTAAAGTGCCCCCTAGAAGATATCCCCCCCCCCATTGCTCAAAGTGAACTGTAGGCTAGTTCCCCCCTCACCCTCTTGTTCATGCCCCCCATCCTCTGGAAGACTCACTGTGGATTAGTTCAGATAGATGATCTCAGTCCAGCAGCGTTGTCGGCAGCGTGGTGAGCCTTCTCCTCCCCTCCTCCTCCTCTGTGTACACAGGAAAACAACACAGCAGGAGGAGGAGGGGCGGGTTCACTCCACAGCACTCTCTCTGCACTGTGTATGTGTCCTGCAGCTGGGGACAGCGGGGAGAGATGTCGGGTCTGCCCTGTCATGAAAAGTGGAGCTCACAGGCGGCGTGTGGGAACAAAGATACCCCGCATAACTGCAGCATTCCATTACTATGATTCGCCGGGGGAGTTAATTAGAGGGCCGCCTGTGTAGGCAAGGCACGCCGCACAGGGAGCCACAGGCGGGTCTGAATAATGTGCCCGGGTCTCAGGCGGCCAGAGACCCGGACACATGTTTCAAAACCCGTACTGTCCGGGTGAATCCCGGACAGGTGGCAACCCTACCCAAGCGTCAGGGTGTCATTGTTCTGGGACCCCCAAGTGTCAGGGTGTCATTGTTCTGGGACCCCCAAGTCTCAGGGTGTCATTGTTCTGGGACCCCCAAGTCTCAGGGTGTCATTGTTCTGGGACCCCCAAGCCTCAGGGTGTCATTGTTCTGGGACCCCCAAGCCTCAGGGTGTCATTGTTCTGGGACCCCCAAGCCTCAGGGTGTCATTGTTCTGGACCCACCTTTGGGATACAGAGGGGAAAATAATGATCGTCTCCCCTGCAGATGGTGTAAGTTTTGCCCCCTTACATAGAAATGAAGGGTCTATAATTTTTATCATAGGTGTATTTTATATGATAGAGACAGAATATCAACCAAAAATCCAGAAAAATCACACAATACAAATGTTATAAATGGAGTTGCAGTTCAGTGAGTAAAATAAGTATTTGATCCCCTTCACAGAACATGACTTAGTAGTTGGTGGAGAAACCCTTGTTGGTGATCACAGAGGTCAGACGTTTCTTGTAGGTGGTGATCAGTTTCCACACATCTCAGGAGGGATTTTCTCTTCTTTACAGATCTTCTCTAAATCCTGAAGGTTTCTTGGCAACTCGAAGTTTCATCTCCTCCATACATTTTCTATAGGATTAAGGTCTGGAGACTGGATAGGCCACTCCATCACCTTCATGTGCTTCTTCTTGAGCCCCTCCTTTGTTGCCTTGGTGATATGTTTTGGGTGATTGTCATGCTGGAAGACCCATCCATGACCCATCTTCAGTGTTCTGGATGAGGGAAGAAGGTTCTCCTCCAAGATCTTACAATACATGGCCCCGCCCATTGGCCCCTCAATGCGGCAAAGTCGGCCTGAACCTTTATCAGAGAAACACCCCAAATCATCATGTTTCCACCTCCGTGTGACTGTAGGGATGATGTGACTGTAGGGATGAGGTGTGACTGTAGGGATGATGTGACTGTAGGGATGAGGTGTGACTGTAGGGATGATGTGTGACTGTAGGGATGATGTGACTGTAGGGATGAGGTGTGACTGTAGGGATGATGTGTGACTGTAGGGATGATGTGTGACTGTAGGGATGATGTGTGACTGTAGGGATGATGTGACTGTAGGGATGATGTGACTGTAGGGATGATGTGACTGTAGGGATGGTGTGACTGTAGGGATGAGGTGTGACTGTAGGGATGATGTGTGACTGTAGGGATGATGTGTGACTGTAGGGATGATGTGACTGTAGGGATGATGTGACTGTAGGGATGGTGTGACTGTAGGGATGATGTGACTGTAGGGATGATGTGACTGTAGGGATGATGTGACTGTAGGGATGGTGTGTGACTGTAGGGATGGTGTGTGACTGTAGGGATGGTGTGACTGTAGGGATGATGTGACTGTAGGGATGATGTGACTGTAGGGATGGTGTGACTGTAGGGATGGTGTGTGACTGTAGGGATGATGTGACTGTAGGGATGATGTGACTGTAGGGATGATGTGACTGTAGGGATGGTGTGACTGTAGGGATGAGGTGTGACTGTAGGGATGATGTGTGACTGTAGGGATGATGTGTGACTGTAGGGATGATGTGACTGTAGGGATGATGTGACTGTAGGGATGGTGTGACTGTAGGGATGATGTGACTGTAGGGATGATGTGACTGTAGGGATGATGTGACTGTAGGGATGGTGTGTGACTGTAGGGATGGTGTGTGACTGTAGGGATGGTGTGTGACTGTAGGGATGATGTGTGACTGTAGGGATGATGTGACTGTAGGGATGATGTGTGACTGTAGGGATGATGTGACTGTAGGGATGATGTGACTGTAGGGATGGTGTGACTGTAGGGATGATGTGACTGTAGGGATGATGTGACTGTAGGGATGATGTGTGACTGTAGGGATGATGTGTGACTGTAGGGATGATGTGACTGTAGGGATGATGTGTGACTGTAGGGATGATGTGTGACTGTAGGGATGATGTGACTGTAGGGATGGTGTGTGACTGTAGGGATGATGTGTGACTGTAGGGATGGTGTGTGACTGTAGGGATGGTGTGTGACTGTAGGGATGATGTGTGACTGTAGGGATGATGTGTGACTGTAGGGATGGTATGTGACTGTAGGGATGATGTGTGACTGTAGGGATGATGTGTGACTGTAGGGATGATGTGTGACTGTAGGGAAGATTTGTGACTGTAGGGATGATGATGTGACTGTAGGGATGATGTGTGACTGTAGGGATGATGTGTGACTGTAGGGATGATGTGTGACTGTAGGGATGATGTGACTGTAGGGATGATGTGTGACTGTAGGTATGATGTGTGACTGTAGGGATGGTGTGTGACTGTAGTGATGGGGTGTGACTGTAGGGATGATGTGACTGTAGGGATGATGTGTGACTGTAGGGATGATGTGTGACTGTAGGGATGATGTGTGACTGTAGGGATGATGTGACTGTAGGGATGATGTGTGACTGTAGGGATGGTGTGTGACTGTAGGGATGGTATGTGACTGTAGGGATGATGTGTGACTGTAGGGATGGTGTGTGACTGTAGGGATGGTGTGTGACTGTAGGGATGATGTGTGACTGTAGGGATGGTGTGTGACTGTAGGGATGGTGTGTGACTGTAGGGATGATGTGACTGTAGGGATGGTGTGTGACTTTAGGGATGATGTGTGACTGTAGGGATGATGTGTGACTGTAGGGATGGTGTGTGACTGTAGGGATGATGTGACTGTAGGGATGGTGTGTGACTGTAGGGATGATGTGTGACTGTAGGTATGATGTGACTGTAGGGATGGTGTGACTGTAGGGATGATGTGTGACTGTAGGAATGATGTGACTGTAGGGATGATGTGACTGTAGGGATGATGTGACTGTAGGGATGATGTGTGACTGTAGGGATGGTGTGTGACTGTAGGGATGGTGTGTGACTGTAGGGATGATGTGTGACTGTAGGGATGGTGTGTGACTGTAGGGATGATGTGTGACTGTAGGGATGATGTGTGACTGCAGGGATGATGTGTGACTGTAGGGATGATGTGACTGTAGGGATGATGTGACTGTAGGGATGATGTGACTGTAGGGATGATGTGTGACTGTAGGGATGGTGTGTGACTGTAGGGATGATGTGACTGTAGGGATGGTGTGTGACTGTAGGGATGATGTGTGACTGTAGGGATGATGTGACTGTAGGGATGATGTGTGACTGTAGGGATGGTGTGACTGTAGGGATGATGTGACTGTAGGGATGATGTTTGACTTCAGGGATGATGTGTGACTGTAGGGATGATGTGTGACTGTAGGGATGATGTGACTGTAGGGATGATGTGACTGTAGGGATGGTGTGTGACTGTAGGGATGATGTGACTGTAGGGATGATGTGACTGTAGGGATGATGTGTGACTGTAGGGATGATGTGTGACTGTAGGGATGGTGTGACTGTAGGGATGATGTGTGACTGTAGGGATGATGTGTGACTGTAGGGATGATGTGTGACTGTAGGGATGATGTGTGACTGTAGGGATGATGTGACTGTAGGGATGATGTGTGACTGTAGGGATGATGTGTGACTGTAGGGATGATGTGTGACTGTAGGGATGATGTGACTGTAGGGATGGTGTGTGACTGTAGGGATGATGTGTGACTGTAGGGATGGTGTGTGACTGTAGGGATGATGTGTGACTGTAGGGATGGTGTGTGACTGTAGGGATGATGTGACTGTAGGGATGATGTGTGACTGTAGGGATGATGTGTGACTGTAGGGATGATATGTGACTGTAGGGATGATGTGTGACTGTAGGGAAGATGTGTTACTGTAGGGATGATGATGTGACTGTAGGGATGATGTGTGACTGTAGGAATGATGTGACTGTAGGGATGGTGTGTGACTGTAGGGATGATGTGTGACTGTAGGGATGGTGTGTGACTGTAGGGATGATGTGTGACTGTAGGGATGATGTGACTGTAGGGATGAGGTGTGACTGTAGGGATGATGTGTGACTGTAGGGATGATGTGTGACTGTAGGGATGATGTGTGACTGTAGGGATGATGTGACTGTAGGGATGATGTGACTGTAGGGATGATGTGTGACTGTAGGGATGATGTGACTGTAGGGATGATGTGTGACTGTAGGGATGATGTGACTGTAGGGATGATGTGACTGTAGGGATGATGATGTGACTGTAGGGATGATGTGACTGTAGGGATGGTGTGACTGTAGGGATGAGGTGTGACTGTAGGGATGATGTGTGACTGTAGGGATGATGTGTGACTGTAGGGATGATGTGACTGTAGGGATGAGGTGTGACTGTAGGGATGATGTGTGACTGTAGGGATGATGTGTGACTGTAGGGATGATGTGTGACTGTAGGGATGATGTGACTGTAGGGATGATGTGACTGTAGGGATGATGTGACTGTAGGGATGGTGTGACTGTAGGGATGAGGTGTGACTGTAGGGATGATGTGTGACTGTAGGGATGATGTGTGACTGTAGGGATGATGTGACTGTAGGGATGATGTGACTGTAGGGATGGTGTGACTGTAGGGATGATGTGACTGTAGGGATGATGTGACTGTAGGGATGATGTGACTGTAGGGATGGTGTGTGACTGTAGGGATGGTGTGTGACTGTAGGGATGGTGTGACTGTAGGGATGATGTGACTGTAGGGATGATGTGACTGTAGGGATGGTGTGACTGTAGGGATGGTGTGTGACTGTAGGGATGATGTGACTGTAGGGATGATGTGACTGTAGGGATGATGTGACTGTAGGGATGGTGTGACTGTAGGGATGAGGTGTGACTGTAGGGATGATGTGTGACTGTAGGGATGATGTGTGACTGTAGGGATGATGTGACTGTAGGGATGATGTGACTGTAGGGATGGTGTGACTGTAGGGATGATGTGACTGTAGGGATGATGTGACTGTAGGGATGATGTGACTGTAGGGATGGTGTGTGACTGTAGGGATGGTGTGTGACTGTAGGGATGGTGTGTGACTGTAGGGATGATGTGTGACTGTAGGGATGATGTGACTGTAGGGATGATGTGTGACTGTAGGGATGATGTGACTGTAGGGATGATGTGACTGTAGGGATGGTGTGACTGTAGGGATGATGTGACTGTAGGGATGATGTGACTGTAGGGATGATGTGTGACTGTAGGGATGATGTGTGACTGTAGGGATGATGTGACTGTAGGGATGATGTGTGACTGTAGGGATGATGTGTGACTGTAGGGATGATGTGACTGTAGGGATGGTGTGTGACTGTAGGGATGATGTGTGACTGTAGGGATGGTGTGTGACTGTAGGGATGGTGTGTGACTGTAGGGATGATGTGTGACTGTAGGGATGATGTGTGACTGTAGGGATGGTATGTGACTGTAGGGATGATGTGTGACTGTAGGGATGATGTGTGACTGTAGGGATGATGTGTGACTGTAGGGAAGATTTGTGACTGTAGGGATGATGATGTGACTGTAGGGATGATGTGTGACTGTAGGGATGATGTGTGACTGTAGGGATGATGTGTGACTGTAGGGATGATGTGACTGTAGGGATGATGTGTGACTGTAGGTATGATGTGTGACTGTAGGGATGGTGTGTGACTGTAGTGATGGGGTGTGACTGTAGGGATGATGTGACTGTAGGGATGATGTGTGACTGTAGGGATGATGTGTGACTGTAGGGATGATGTGTGACTGTAGGGATGATGTGACTGTAGGGATGATGTGTGACTGTAGGGATGGTGTGTGACTGTAGGGATGGTATGTGACTGTAGGGATGATGTGTGACTGTAGGGATGGTGTGTGACTGTAGGGATGGTGTGTGACTGTAGGGATGATGTGTGACTGTAGGGATGGTGTGTGACTGTAGGGATGGTGTGTGACTGTAGGGATGATGTGACTGTAGGGATGGTGTGTGACTTTAGGGATGATGTGTGACTGTAGGGATGATGTGTGACTGTAGGGATGGTGTGTGACTGTAGGGATGATGTGACTGTAGGGATGGTGTGTGACTGTAGGGATGATGTGTGACTGTAGGTATGATGTGACTGTAGGGATGGTGTGACTGTAGGGATGATGTGTGACTGTAGGAATGATGTGACTGTAGGGATGATGTGACTGTAGGGATGATGTGACTGTAGGGATGATGTGTGACTGTAGGGATGGTGTGTGACTGTAGGGATGGTGTGTGACTGTAGGGATGATGTGTGACTGTAGGGATGGTGTGTGACTGTAGGGATGATGTGTGACTGTAGGGATGATGTGTGACTGCAGGGATGATGTGTGACTGTAGGGATGATGTGACTGTAGGGATGATGTGACTGTAGGGATGATGTGACTGTAGGGATGATGTGTGACTGTAGGGATGGTGTGTGACTGTAGGGATGATGTGACTGTAGGGATGGTGTGTGACTGTAGGGATGATGTGTGACTGTAGGGATGATGTGACTGTAGGGATGATGTGTGACTGTAGGGATGGTGTGACTGTAGGGATGATGTGACTGTAGGGATGATGTTTGACTTCAGGGATGATGTGTGACTGTAGGGATGATGTGTGACTGTAGGGATGATGTGACTGTAGGGATGATGTGACTGTAGGGATGGTGTGTGACTGTAGGGATGATGTGACTGTAGGGATGATGTGACTGTAGGGATGATGTGTGACTGTAGGGATGATGTGTGACTGTAGGGATGGTGTGACTGTAGGGATGATGTGTGACTGTAGGGATGATGTGTGACTGTAGGGATGATGTGTGACTGTAGGGATGATGTGTGACTGTAGGGATGATGTGACTGTAGGGATGATGTGTGACTGTAGGGATGATGTGTGACTGTAGGGATGATGTGTGACTGTAGGGATGATGTGACTGTAGGGATGGTGTGTGACTGTAGGGATGATGTGTGACTGTAGGGATGGTGTGTGACTGTAGGGATGATGTGTGACTGTAGGGATGGTGTGTGACTGTAGGGATGATGTGACTGTAGGGATGATGTGTGACTGTAGGGATGATGTGTGACTGTAGGGATGATATGTGACTGTAGGGATGATGTGTGACTGTAGGGAAGATGTGTTACTGTAGGGATGATGATGTGACTGTAGGGATGATGTGTGACTGTAGGAATGATGTGACTGTAGGGATGGTGTGTGACTGTAGGGATGATGTGTGACTGTAGGGATGGTGTGTGACTGTAGGGATGATGTGTGACTGTAGGGATGATGTGACTGTAGGGATGAGGTGTGACTGTAGGGATGATGTGTGACTGTAGGGATGATGTGTGACTGTAGGGATGATGTGTGACTGTAGGGATGATGTGACTGTAGGGATGATGTGACTGTAGGGATGATGTGTGACTGTAGGGATGATGTGACTGTAGGGATGATGTGTGACTGTAGGGATGATGTGACTGTAGGGATGATGTGACTGTAGGGATGATGATGTGACTGTAGGGATGATGTGACTGTAGGGATGGTGTGACTGTAGGGATGAGGTGTGACTGTAGGGATGATGTGTGACTGTAGGGATGATGTGTGACTGTAGGGATGATGTGACTGTAGGGATGATGTGACTGTAGGGATGGTGTGACTGTAGGGATGATGTGACTGTAGGGATGATGTGACTGTAGGGATGATGTGACTGTAGGGATGGTGTGTGACTGTAGGGATGGTGTGTGACTGTAGGGATGGTGTGACTGTAGGGATGATGTGACTGTAGGGATGATGTGACTGTAGGGATGGTGTGACTGTAGGGATGGTGTGTGACTGTAGGGATGATGTGACTGTAGGGATGATGTGACTGTAGGGATGATGTGACTGTAGGGATGGTGTGACTGTAGGGATGAGGTGTGACTGTAGGGATGATGTGTGACTGTAGGGATGATGTGTGACTGTAGGGATGATGTGACTGTAGGGATGATGTGACTGTAGGGATGGTGTGACTGTAGGGATGATGTGACTGTAGGGATGATGTGACTGTAGGGATGATGTGACTGTAGGGATGGTGTGTGACTGTAGGGATGGTGTGTGACTGTAGGGATGGTGTGTGACTGTAGGGATGATGTGTGACTGTAGGGATGATGTGACTGTAGGGATGATGTGTGACTGTAGGGATGATGTGACTGTAGGGATGATGTGACTGTAGGGATGGTGTGACTGTAGGGATGATGTGACTGTAGGGATGATGTGACTGTAGGGATGATGTGTGACTGTAGGGATGATGTGTGACTGTAGGGATGATGTGACTGTAGGGATGATGTGTGACTGTAGGGATGATGTGTGACTGTAGGGATGATGTGACTGTAGGGATGGTGTGTGACTGTAGGGATGATGTGTGACTGTAGGGATGGTGTGTGACTGTAGGGATGGTGTGTGACTGTAGGGATGATGTGTGACTGTAGGGATGATGTGTGACTGTAGGGATGGTATGTGACTGTAGGGATGATGTGTGACTGTAGGGATGATGTGTGACTGTAGGGATGATGTGTGACTGTAGGGAAGATTTGTGACTGTAGGGATGATGATGTGACTGTAGGGATGATGTGTGACTGTAGGGATGATGTGTGACTGTAGGGATGATGTGTGACTGTAGGGATGATGTGACTGTAGGGATGATGTGTGACTGTAGGTATGATGTGTGACTGTAGGGATGGTGTGTGACTGTAGTGATGGGGTGTGACTGTAGGGATGATGTGACTGTAGGGATGATGTGTGACTGTAGGGATGATGTGTGACTGTAGGGATGATGTGTGACTGTAGGGATGATGTGACTGTAGGGATGATGTGTGACTGTAGGGATGGTGTGTGACTGTAGGGATGGTATGTGACTGTAGGGATGATGTGTGACTGTAGGGATGGTGTGTGACTGTAGGGATGGTGTGTGACTGTAGGGATGATGTGTGACTGTAGGGATGGTGTGTGACTGTAGGGATGGTGTGTGACTGTAGGGATGATGTGACTGTAGGGATGGTGTGTGACTTTAGGGATGATGTGTGACTGTAGGGATGATGTGTGACTGTAGGGATGGTGTGTGACTGTAGGGATGATGTGACTGTAGGGATGGTGTGTGACTGTAGGGATGATGTGTGACTGTAGGTATGATGTGACTGTAGGGATGGTGTGACTGTAGGGATGATGTGTGACTGTAGGAATGATGTGACTGTAGGGATGATGTGACTGTAGGGATGATGTGACTGTAGGGATGATGTGTGACTGTAGGGATGGTGTGTGACTGTAGGGATGGTGTGTGACTGTAGGGATGATGTGTGACTGTAGGGATGGTGTGTGACTGTAGGGATGATGTGTGACTGTAGGGATGATGTGTGACTGCAGGGATGATGTGTGACTGTAGGGATGATGTGACTGTAGGGATGATGTGACTGTAGGGATGATGTGACTGTAGGGATGATGTGTGACTGTAGGGATGGTGTGTGACTGTAGGGATGATGTGACTGTAGGGATGGTGTGTGACTGTAGGGATGATGTGTGACTGTAGGGATGATGTGACTGTAGGGATGATGTGTGACTGTAGGGATGGTGTGACTGTAGGGATGATGTGACTGTAGGGATGATGTTTGACTTCAGGGATGATGTGTGACTGTAGGGATGATGTGTGACTGTAGGGATGATGTGACTGTAGGGATGATGTGACTGTAGGGATGGTGTGTGACTGTAGGGATGATGTGACTGTAGGGATGATGTGACTGTAGGGATGATGTGTGACTGTAGGGATGATGTGTGACTGTAGGGATGGTGTGACTGTAGGGATGATGTGTGACTGTAGGGATGATGTGTGACTGTAGGGATGATGTGTGACTGTAGGGATGATGTGTGACTGTAGGGATGATGTGACTGTAGGGATGATGTGTGACTGTAGGGATGATGTGTGACTGTAGGGATGATGTGTGACTGTAGGGATGATGTGACTGTAGGGATGGTGTGTGACTGTAGGGATGATGTGTGACTGTAGGGATGGTGTGTGACTGTAGGGATGATGTGTGACTGTAGGGATGGTGTGTGACTGTAGGGATGATGTGACTGTAGGGATGATGTGTGACTGTAGGGATGATGTGTGACTGTAGGGATGATATGTGACTGTAGGGATGATGTGTGACTGTAGGGAAGATGTGTTACTGTAGGGATGATGATGTGACTGTAGGGATGATGTGTGACTGTAGGAATGATGTGACTGTAGGGATGGTGTGTGACTGTAGGGATGATGTGTGACTGTAGGGATGGTGTGTGACTGTAGGGATGATGTGTGACTGTAGGGATGATGTGTGACTGTAGGGATGGTATGTGACTGTAGGGATGATGTGTGACTGTAGGGATGATGTGTGACTGTAGGGATGATGTGTGACTGTAGGGAAGATTTGTGACTGTAGGGATGATGTGTGACTGTAGGGATGATGTGTGACTGTAGGGAAGATTTGTGACTGTAGGGATGATGATGTGACTGTAGGGATGATGTGTGACTGTAGGGATGATGTGTGACTGTAGGGATGATGTGTGACTGTAGGGATGATGTGACTGTAGGGATGATGTGTGACTGTAGGGATGATGTGTGACTGTAGGGATGGTGTGTGACTGTAGTGATGGGGTGTGACTGTAGGGATGATGTGACTGTAGGGATGATGTGTGACTGTAGGGATGATGTGTGACTGTAGGGATGATGTGTGACTGTAGGGATGATGTGACTGTAGGGATGATGTGTGACTGTAGGGATGATGTGTGACTGTAGGGATGATGTGACTGTAGGGATGATGTGACTGTAGGGATGATGTGTGACTGTAGGGATGGTGTGTGACTGTAGGGATGATGTGACTGTAGGGATGATGTGTGACTGTAGGGATGGTGTGTGACTGTAGGGATGGTATGTGACTGTAGGGATGATGTGTGACTGTAGGGATGGTGTGTGACTGTAGGGATGGTGTGTGACTGTAGGGATGATGTGTGACTGTAGGGATGGTGTGTGACTGTAGGGATGGTGTGTGACTGTAGGGATGATGTGACTGTAGGGATGGTGTGTGACTGTAGGGATGATGTGTGACTGTAGGGATGATGTGTGACTGTAGGGATGGTGTGTGACTGTAGGGATGATGTGACTGTAGGGATGGTGTGTGACTGTAGGGATGATGTGTGACTGTAGGGATGATGTGACTGTAGGGATGATGTGACTGTAGGGATGATGTGTGACTGTAGGGATGATGTGACTGTAGGGATGGTGTGTGACTGTAGGGATGGTGTGTGACTGTATGGATGATGTGACTGTAGGGATGATGTGACTGTAGGGATGATGTGACTGTAGGGATGATGTGTGACTGTAGGGATGGTGTGTGACTGTAGGGATGATGTGACTGTAGGGATGATGTGTGACTGTAGGGATGGTGTGTGACTGTAGGGATGGGGTGTGACTGTAGGGATGATGTGACTGTAGGGATGGTGTGTGACTGTAGGGATGGTGTGTGACTGTAGGGATGATGTGTGACTGTAGGGATGGTGTGTGACTGTAGGGATGATGTGACTGTAGGGATGATGTGACTGTAAGGATGATGTGTGACTTTAGGGATGATGTGTGACTGTAGGGATGATGTGTGCCTGTAGGGATGATGTGTGACTGTAGGGATGATGTGTGACTGTAGGGATGATGTGACTGTAGGGATGATGTGACTGTAGGGATGGTGTGTGACTGTAGGGATGATGTGTGACTGTAGGGATGGTGTGACTGTAGGGATGATGTGTGACTGTAGGGATGATGTGACTGTAGGGATGGTGTGTGACTGTAGGGATGATGTGTGACTGTAGGGATGGTGTGTGACTGTAGGGATGGGTGTGACTGTAGGGATGGTGTGTGACTGTAGGGATGGGGTGTGACTGTAGGGATGGTGTGTGACTGTAGGGATGATGTGTGACTGTAGGGATGGTGTGTGACTGTAGGGATGATGTGACTGTAGGGATGATGTGTGACTGTAGGGATGATGTGTGACTGTAGAGATGATGTGACTGTAGGGATGATGTGTGACTGTAGAGATGGTGTGTGACTGTAGGGATGATGTGACTGTAGGGATGGTGTGTGACTGTAGGGATGATGTGTGACTGTAGGGATGGTGTGTGACTGTAGGGATGATGTGACTGTAGGGATGATGTGACTGTAAGGATGATGTGTGACTGTAGGGATGGTGTGTGACTGTAGGGATGATGTGACTGTAGGGATGGTGTGTGACTGTAGGGATGGGGTGTGACTGTAGGGATGGGGTGTGACTGTAGGGATGATGTGACTGTAGGGATGGTGTGTGACTGTAGGGATGATGTGACTGTAGGGATGATGTGACTGTAGGGATGATGTGTGACTGTAGGGATGGTGTGTGACTGTAGGGATGGGGTGTGACTGTAGGGATGGTGTGTGACTGTAGGGATGATGTGTGACTGTAGGGATGGTGTGTGACTGTAGGGATGATGTGACTGTAGGGATGATGTGTGACTGTAGGGATGATGTGACTGTAGGGATGATGTGACTGTAGGGATGATGTGTGACTGTAGAGATGGTGTGTGACTGTAGGGATGATGTGACTGTAGGGATGGTGTGTGACTGTAGGGATGATGTGTGACTGTAGGGATGGTGTGTGACTGTAGGGATGATGTGACTGTAGGGATGATGTGACTGTAAGGATGATGTGTGACTGTAGGGATGGTGTGTGACTGTAGGGATGATGTGACTGTAGGGATGGTGTGTGACTGTAGGGATGGGGTGTGACTGTAGGGATGGGGTGTGACTGTAGGGATGATGTGACTGTAGGGATGGTGTGTGACTGTAGGGATGATGTGACTGTAGGGATGATGTGACTGTAGGGATGATGTGTGACTGTAGGGATGGTGTGTGACTGTAGGGATGATGGGACTGTAGGGATGATGTGTGACTGTAGGGATGGTGTGTGACTGTAGGGATGATGTGACTGTAGGGATGATGTGTGACTGTAGGGATGATGTGACTGTAGGGATGATGTGTGACTGTAGGGATGATGTGACTGTAGGGATGATGTGACTGTAGGAATGATGTGACTGTAGGAATGATGTGTGACTGTAGGGATGATGTGACTGTAGGGATGGTGTGTGACTGTAGGGATGATGTGTGACTGTAGGGATGATGTGACTGTAGGGATGATGTGTGACTGTAGGGATGGTGTGACTGTAGGGATGGTGTGTGACTGTAGGGATGATGTGTGACTGTAGGGATGATGTGACTGTAGGGATGATGTGTGACTGTAGGGATGGTGTGACTGTAGGGATGATGTGACTGTAGGGATGATGTGTGACTTTAGGGATGATGTGTGACTGTAGGGATGATGTGTGCCTGTAGGGATGATGTGTGCCTGTAGGGATGATGTGTGCCTGTAGGGATGATGTGTGCCTGTAGGGATGATGTGTGCCTGTAGGGATGATGTGTGACTGTAGGGATGGTGTGTGACTGTAGGGATGATGTGACTGTAGGGATGATATGTGACTGTAGGGATGATGTGTGACTGTAGGGATGATGTGACTGTAGGGATGATGTGACTGTAGGGATGGTGTGTGACTGTAGGGATGGTGTGTGACTGTAGGGATGATGTGACTGTAGGGATGATTTGACTGTAGGGATGATGTGTGACTGTAGGGGTGGTGTGACTGTAGGGATGATGTGACTGTAGGGATGATGTGTGACTGTAGGGATGATGTGTGACTGTAGGGATGATGTGACTGTAGGGATGGTGTGTGACTGTAGGGATGATGTGTGACTGTAGGGATGGTGTGTGACTGTAGGGATGGGGTGTGACTGTAGGGATGGTGTGTGACTGTAGGGATGGGGTGTGACTGTAGGGATGGTGTGTGACTGTAGGGATGATGTGTGACTGTAGGGATGGTGTGTGACTGTAGGGATGATGTGTGACTGTAGGGATGGTGTGTGACTGTAGGGATGATGTGACTGTAGGGATGATGTGTGACTGTAGGGATGATGTGACTGTAGGGATGGTGTGTGACTGTAGGGATGGTGTGTGACTGTAGGGATGATGTGACTGTAGGGATGATGTGACTGTAGGGATGATGTGACTGTAGGGATGATGTGTGACTGTAGGGATGGTGTGTGACTGTAGGGATGATGTGACTGTAGGGATGATGTGACTGTAGGGATGATGTGTGACTGTAGGGATGATGTGACTGTAGGGATGATGTGTGACTGTAGGGATGATGTGACTGTAGGGATGGTGTGTGACTGTAGGGATGGTGTGTGACTGTAGGGATGATGTGACTGTAGGGATGATGTGACTGTAGGGATGATGTGTGACTGTAGGGATGGTGTGTGACTGTAGGGATGATGTGACTGTAGGGATGATGTGTGCCTGTAGGGATGATGTGTGCCTGTAGGGATGATGTGTGCCTGTAGGGATGATGTGTGCCTGTAGGGATGATGTGTGACTGTAGGGATGGTGTGTGACTGTAGGGATGATGTGACTGTAGGGATGATATGTGACTGTAGGGATGATGTGTGACTGTAGGGATGATGTGACTGTAGGGATGATGTGACTGTAGGGATGGTGTGTGACTGTAGGGATGGTGTGTGACTGTAGGGATGATGTGACTGTAGGGATGATGTGACTGTAGGGATGATGTGTGACTGTAGGGGTGGTGTGACTGTAGGGATGATGTGACTGTAGGGATGATGTGTGACTGTAGGGATGATGTGACTGTAGGGATGGTGTGTGACTGTAGGGATGATGTGTGACTGTAGGGATGGTGTGTGACTGTAGGGATGGGGTGTGACTGTAGGGATGGTGTGTGACTGTAGGGATGGGGTGTGACTGTAGGGATGGTGTGTGACTGTAGGGATGATGTGTGACTGTAGGGATGGTGTGTGACTGTAGGGATGATGTGTGACTGTAGGGATGGTGTGTGACTGTAGGGATGATGTGACTGTAGGGATGATGTGTGACTGTAGGGATGATGTGACTGTAGGGATGGTGTGTGACTGTAGGGATGGTGTGTGACTGTAGGGATGATGTGACTGTAGGGATGATGTGACTGTAGGGATGATGTGTGACTGTAGGGATGGTGTGTGACTGTAGGGATGATGTGACTGTAGGGATGGTGTGTGACTGTAGGGATGATGTGTGACTGTAGGGATGGTGTGTGACTGTAGGGATGATGTGACTGTAGGGATGATGTGACTGTAAGGATGATGTGTGACTGTAGGGATGGTGTGTGACTGTAGGGATGATGTGACTGTAGGGATGGTGTGTGACTGTAGGGATGGGGTGTGACTGTAGGGATGGGGTGTGACTGTAGGGATGATGTGACTGTAGGGATGGTGTGTGACTGTAGGGATGATGTGACTGTAGGGATGATGTGACTGTAGGGATGATGTGTGACTGTAGGGATGGTGTGTGACTGTAGGGATGATGTGACTGTAGGGATGATGATGTGACTGTAGGGATGATGTGTGACTGTAGGGATGATGTGTGACTGTAGGGAAGATGTGTTACTGTAGGGATGATGATGTGACTGTAGGGATGATGTGTGACTGTAGGGAAGATGTGTGACTGTAGGGATGATGTGTGACTGTAGGGATGGTGTGTGACTGTAGGGATGATGTGACTGTAGGGATGATGATGTGACTGTAGGGATGATGTGTGACTGTAGGGATGATGTGTGACTGTAGGGATGGTGTGTGACTGTAGGGATGATGTGACTGTAGGGATGATGTGACTGTAGGGATGATGTGTGACTGTAGGGATGATGTGTGACTGTAGGGATGATGTGTGACTGTAGGGATGATGTGTGACTGTAGGGATGATGTGTGACTGTAGGGATGATGTGTGACTGTAGGGATGATGATGTGACTGTAGGGATGATGTGTGACTGTAGGGATGATGTGTGACTGTAGGGATGGTGTGTGACTGTAGGGACGATGTGACTGTAGGGATGATGTGTGACTGTAGGGATGGTGTGTGACTGTAGGGATGATGTGACTGTAGGGATGATGTGTGACTGTAGGGATGATGTGTGGACTGTAGGGATGGTGTGTGACTGTAGGGATGATGTGACTGTAGGGATGATGTGTGACTGTAGGGAAGATGTGTGACTGTAGGGATGATGATGTGACTGTAGGGATGACGTGTGACTGTAGGGATGATGTGTGACTGTAGGGATGGTGTGTGACTGTAGGGATGATGTGTGACTGTAGGGATGATGTGTGACTGTAGGGATGGGGTGTGACTGTAGGGATGATGTGACTGTAGGGATGATGTGTGACTGTAGGGATGGTGTGTGACTGTAGGGATGATGTGTGACTGTAGGGATGGTGTGTGACTGTAGGGATGATGTGTGACTGTAGGGATGATGTGTGACTGTAGGGATGATGTGACTGTAGGGATGATGTGACTGTAGGGATGGTGTGTGAATGTAGGGATGATGTGTGACTGTAGGGATGGTGTGTGACTGTAGGGATGATGTGTGACTGTAGGGATGATGTGTGACTGTAGGGATGGTGTGTGACTGTAGGGACGATGTGACTGTAGGGATGATGTGTGACTGTAGGATGATGTGACTGTAGGGATGATGTGACTGTAGGGATGGTGTGTGACTGTAGGGATGATGTGACTGTAGGGATGATGTGTGACTGTAGGGATGATGTGACTGTAGGGATGATGTGTGACTGTAGGGATGATGTGTGACTGTAGGGATGGTGTGTGACTGTAGGGATGATGTGACTGTAGGGATGATGTGACTGTAGGGATGATGTGACTGTAGGGATGATGTGTGACTGTAGGAGGATGATGATGTGACTGTAGGGATGATGTGTGACTGTAGGGATGATGTGACTGTAGGGATGATGTGACTGTAGGGATGATGTGTGACTGTAGGGATGATGTGTGACTGTAGGGATGATGTGACTGTAGGGATGATGTGACTGTAGGGATGATGTGACTGTAGGGATGATGTGTGACTGTAGGATGAGTGTGACTGTAGGGATGATGTGACTGTAGGGATGATTGTGACTGTAGGGATGTGTGACTGTAGGGATGGTGTGTGACTGTAGGGATGATGTGTGACTGTAGGGATGATGTGTGACTGTAGGGATGATGTGTGACTGTAGGGATGATGTGACTGTGATGTGTAGGGATGGTGTGACTGTAGGGATGTGTGTGACTGTAGGGATGATGTGTGACTGTAGGGATGATGGTGTGACTGTAGGGATGATGTGTGACTGTAGGGATGATGTGACTGTAGGGATGATGTGACTGTAGGGATGATGTGTGACTGTAGGGATGATGTGTGACTGTAGGGATGATGTGACTGTAGGGATGATGTGTGACTGTAGGGATGATGTGACTGTAGGGATGATGATGACCTGTAGGGATGGCTGTGTGACTGTAGGGATGATGTGTGACTGTAGGGATGATGTGGGGATGATGTGTGACTGATGGTGATGTAGGGTG
>JBBDGP010004120.1:0-92500 GCA_037952835.1 Lithobates septentrionalis | reverse complement strand
TCCCATTTTTTTTTGTGGTAAATTAGGGCCTCGACTTATACTCGGAACGACTTATACTCGAGTATATACGGTAGTCTCAATCACTCTTGGCATGAATAATCAATTTTATCACCCCTGCCAGTGTTAAGTGGTTTGTCTCATCCACAAAAACTGATACATTCTGCTGGAGAGCATGTGCTTTTGAAAAACAGACATGCTGGCTGGATCACCAGATGAAAATAGAAGAAGGCCTAAGAAAGGAAACTAGTGCAGCCACCACATCTGAGAATCGGTAAGCTGCAATATACCGGTAATAAATGTTTGTTTATGGGTTTAATACCGCTGTAGAGTAAAACTAAAGGCAAAATTTTTGGTTTTTATGGTTTTGGATAGAGTGGAGAGAGGGAATAGAACCCCTGTCACTTTTTATTACTATCTGTGCCCCCATTTGGGAGTTCCACCCTCTCTATTTGTAAAGAGGAGTTCTGCCCCCCAACCCCCCCCCCCCCCCCGACACACGAAAAAATTAAAAGTCAGCAGCTGCAAACACTGGAGCTGGTGACTTTTAACTTTAGGACACTTAACTTTCCAAGGATCCCGCGATGTTGGCACCCCAGACGTTTTTCGGATCGGCTCTCTGGTGCTGCCGCCACCATTCATAGTAAGGGAAACGAAGTGCGCTGCACTTTCTAACTGGTCCGGCGGCGGAGGGAGGAGGAGGCCAAACTTCTGAGGGACTGTGCTGCGGCGTGATCTCCCAGAAGTGGGGAATGGTTCCTGTCAAAAACAGGTACCCGTTCCCCCCTCCCTCTGAAAGGTGCCAAATGTGGCACCGGAGGGAGGGGGGGGGGGGGACCAGATAAGCAGAGGTTCCACTTTTCCACAGAGGTTCCACTTTTGGGTGAAACTCTGCTTTGAGTATGACATGTTTGTTATTATTTCGTTTCTTGTTTACTTTCCTTTAATATATAATTTTACAGATGGAAAAAATAATCCTCCCTTACTCTGTCCAAAATGGGGAAAAAAGTTTTACCTATAGTTCTAATTTTACTGTATGGGTGTATGCAAAAAAATGGAAAATGTATTTTTTTTTTTTAAGCATGCCCTGTTTGCTATACTCTTTATAATAGCACTGGCTGTAACCGAGTACAGTCGCACACAGCTGTTCATATCTGCGGGTGAATGTACACAGCGCCTTGGCTTTCCAGGTGGAAGGAATACACAGGAATGTATGTTGCAGTGGCTCAGGCACCTGTATACAGTAGGCCTTAGGGCTCTTCCACATGGAGCTGCTCCGATCAGGAGGCGATGGGCGAGTGGATCTCCTCCTAAATCACAGCTGAACAGGACGGGTGTCAGTTTTTTGACATCCAAGCCCATTCAGTTTGTGTCCGCGCACATAGTGGACACAAGCAGACGCGTGATGATGGCTCTGTGGGTGGCGGATGTCATTGGATTTGTGTTTGTTTATATCAGGCTACCTCTGCTCTGTCACATTTAGGTCTGGAAAAGAGTGCAAGCTCTTTTGTTTCGTCTTTTTATCCAGGCCCAGACGGACTCAGAGGTAGGTGTGTGTAAACATACACAGAGCTATTTACATCCATTTGTCCATAGTACTGTAATGAGCTTCCGGTCAGGTCCGCCTGAAAAACGGACAGGTGGACTCGATCAAAATGGCGCTATGAAAGGGACCTTTACAGTGTTCAGCTGTGTGAGGGGAAGGGAATCTACTGACTAAAATACATTCACAGAATTAGCTCCATTTACTGCCTGCCACACCCATCACTTCACACCCCTAACCACACCCCTCCTCACCCATATAAACTGCGCACTGCAGATTGACCTCACCCCTCTCGCTGTACATGATTTACCTCACTCCTAGTTACATAGTTAGTAAGGTTGAATAAAGACACCAGTCCATCCAGTTCAACCTGAGTGAGTGTGTGTGTCTACAATCATCCCTATCCCTGTACATTGCATCTCATTAAAGCGGGGTTCCACCCAAATTTTGAACAATATCTGTATGTATTCTCTTCCTTGCCTAGATGCTGACATGCCATTTAAAAAAATTTAAATCGCCGTAATTACCTTTTATTTTTCTATTCTTCTTTGCACTTCCTGGTTCTCCTCCCGTGGGAGTAGGCGTGTTTCTAGCCTCTCCCAGACTCCTGGGAGCTAGTCTCAGTCTTCCCAGGATGCCACTGAGCATGTGCGGGAACGAGCGGTGAATGCTGGGAGCACAGCATTCACCGCATCCAGGAAATAAATGCTTGTGGGCTTCAAATGCCCACAATGAAGATGGAAACCGCTTGTGGGCTTCAAATGCCCACAATGAAGAGGGAAACCGCCTGCAGTGAATAATATAAGTTATTCTTTCCGACGAAATCTGACACAGGCGGACATATATTACACACAATATGTGAGTATGTAATGCTGAGAAGAAAAGTTTATGAATGAACTAAAAAAAAAAAAAACGATAGATAGGTGGTCCCCCGCTTTAAGATGCTCATCTATTATATTATTATTTATTTAAGGTACCCATATAGCGCCATCAATTTACACATACGTTGCACAAACCACAGACGCAGACTTTTCTTCTTTTGTTTTTGCTGATAAATGCTGCGGACCAAAACAGAGCGGTGTGCATGGGGCCCACAACATACAATACTGCTGCTTTTGGATCCCGAGAAAAAGCGACAAGATCTGAATGCAGCACAATGTATGCCCATGGGCATGTTCCCATAAAATGGCCGGTCCTACAGTAGTGGAGTTGGTGGCGTTGCCCATGAGTATGCTGCCGTGTTTGTATCAGGAAAATGCTATGACTAGAAATTTGCTGAGAAATGATTTGTAAACTTCAGCCTGGCCACTGCAGCAAACTAGAGAAATAAATACCAAGGGTGCAAGGCCTTCTAGCATGGAAGGTCATTGGTCATTCTTTTATACCCCTTTATTTTAAGGAAGTGAGACAAACAGGCGTTTGGTATTTTTTTTTTTTTTTTTTATATTGTTCATAAAAAGCAAAACTTTCCAATGCAAATGTCGCAACAGTTGTTCAAAATGTAGAGCAGTACAGAAAATTCTTCAGTATGAAAAAAAGAAACAATTCTTCAATGCATTTACAAATGTCGCATCAATTATAGACAATCTTATGAATAATTACATACAATGTGGTCACTTCTGTCTATATATCGTTACTGGAAAATATAAATAAGTGCTCACATAGGGTTGTCATCATGGTTCAATCTTCAAAGGATGTAAAGAGGGACCTGGATCTACTGGGGTCTACAGTATATCTGATCTGAAATTAACTTTTTCTAACATACACCAATGTTCAAAAGAGAATACTTGCTGCACATTGTGGTATGCAATAATGCAAGCCTTTGCTTGGGGTCGCTATACTTTAAGCCGTTCAACTCCATTCCAGACGTACACTGTTGTCAAAAGTATTGGGACACCTGCCTTTACACGCACATGTACTTTAATGGCATCTCAGTCTTAGTCCCTAGGTTTCAATATTGAGTTGGCCCACCCCTTGCAGCTATAACAGCTTCAACTATTCTGGGAAGGCTTTCCACAAGGTTTAGGAGTGTCTTTAGAATGTTTGACCATTCTTCCAGGAGCGCATTTGTGAGATCAGGCACTGATGTGGACGAGAAGGCCTGGCTCGCAGTCTTTGAGGTCAGGACTCTGTACAAGCCAGTCAAGTTCCTCCATCCCAAACCCGCTCATTCATGTCTTTATGGACCTTGCTTTGTGCACTGGTGCGCAGTCATGTTGGAACAAGAAGAGGCCATCCCCAAACTGTTCCCACAAAGTTGGGAGCATAAAATTGTCCAAAATGTCTTGGTATGCTGACCCCTTAAGAGTTCCCTTCACTGGAACTAAGGGGCCAAGCCCAACCCCTGAAAAACAACCCCACACCATATTCCCCATCCACCAAATGATTTGGACCAGTACACAAAGCAAGGTCAATAAAGTAGGGCTGCAACTAACGATTATTTTCATAATCGATTAGTTGGCCGATTATTGTTTCGATTAATCGGTTAATAACCTTAAAAAAAAAAAAAAAGTGTGGTGTATAATTTAGTTAATATGTAAAGTTTTTTTTAAAAAAAGGCAATTTATTCTTAATTATCTCTATGCAGTGGTAAATATAAATAACCAACTATATGGTTAGGGAGGAAAATATCTAATCCACTCTGAGAATAACAGATAGAAGAGAAATACTGTATATACTATTAGAGGAGATATACTGTATATACTATTAGAAGAGATATACTGTATATACTATTAGAGGAGAGAAATACTGTATATACTATTAGAGGAGAGATATACTGTATATACTATTAGAGGAGAGATATACTGTATATACTATTAGAGGAGAGATATACTGTATATACTATTAAAGGGTGAATCTGGTAAATATCATCAGACTTAGAGATCAACTTTTTTTAATTTAAAAAAACAAACAAAAACAAATGTCTTCCCTCAAAAATGTAATTTTAAGAACGTTCGTTTGATTTTCTAATCGTTAGTGGGGGTCAAATCTATGTTCATTTTCAACCACAGTGATGGGAAAATTTGGAAATAATAGAAAACTTCTTGGTGAAGGGAATTTTCAGACAGTGGATGTTTTCGTTCAGAAATTACATTCATTTTAAAAACAATGTTAAAAACAAGTGAAAATTTCAAACAACATTCTATCATTCAGCGAATGTACAAAGATTTTTCATCTGAATATTCTCGTCTGAAAATTGATCTGTGTGGCCAGCATAAGGCCCAGTACACACCTATGCAGTTTACTTTTGATCTTGATCTTGCAGTTTACTTTGTGCTTCTGCTGTGTGTTTTGATTTTTGCGCACGTGAATTTGCGTTTTTGAATTTTTTTTGGCCAATTTGTTGTTGGGCAGATTAAAAAACACAAATTGCTGCAAAAACGCATTACATGCTTTTCTGCAGCTTCTCCATTGAAGTATATAGAACCAAAAAAGCACAGTTTTGCGTTAAAAAAAAAAAGTCCCCTGACCCTTTCCAAATACGCAGCGGCTGAAAAAAGCATAGATGTGAACGTGTCCCATAGGAAACCATGTAAATGAACTGAAGTGCATTTCTACAAAAAGCACATAGGTGTGAACCAGGCCTAAGACGTTTAGTAACATAATGGGGTTAAAAAAACTAAAATTAGCCCTTTATAGTACAAAAAAAGCAGATAATCACTACTGTAAGGCGTTCATTTTTTTTATTGTAGAACTGTGAAAGTAATATTTACACTAGCTATTATTTGCTCTTTTTGTACTATAAAGGGCTCATTTTTTTTTTTAACCCCATTATGTTACTGGCCGATTAATCGATTATGAAAATAGTAATCGATTAATTCCATAATCGATTAGTTGTTTCAGCCCTACTATAAAGACATGGATAAGTGTGTTTGGGATGGAGGAACTTGACTGGCCTGCACAGAGTCCTGGCCACAACCCCATAGAACTCCTTTGGGATGAATTAGAGCAGAGACTGCGAGCCAGGTCTTCTCGTCCAACATCAGTGCCTGACCTCAGAAATGCGCTTCTGGACAAATGGTCAAACATTCCCATAGACACACTCCTAAACCTTGTGGACAGCCTTCCCAGAAGAGTTGAAGCTGTTATAGCTGCAAAGGGTGGGCCAACTCAATATTGAAAACTACGGACTAAGACTGGGATGCCATTGCATCCCAATACTTTTGGCAATATAGTGTATGTGAGAATGCGTTTCAGTTCCCGATTTACAAGGGCTGCTCTCTTGTCAACCGGGGTGTTCCTGGAGACCCTTGGAGCAGGCCGAGGAGCATATATAAAAGGATAAGTGCACCACAAATCAAGGACAAAAGTCCAGGAAAAGTCTATTGCTCACAACAAAAGGTTGGAAGAAACCAGCATGGAGTTTCCAGGACAAATCCTCCTTCATCAAATCAAATCTGATGAAGGAGTATTTGTTATGCCGCGTACACACGCTCGGACTTTACGGCAGACTTTGCCCGGCGGACTTTAGGACAGACTTTCCGAATGAACGGACTTGCCTACACACAATCCACCATAGTCCGTCGAATTCGTACGTGATGACGTGCGACCGGACTAAAACAAGGAAGTTCATAGCCAGTAGCCAATAGCTGCCCTAGTGTGGCTTTTTGTCCGTCGAACTAGCATACAGACTGCGGACTTTTCGACCGGACTCGATTTCGACGGATTAATTTAAAACATGTTTCAAATCTAAGTCCGTCCAACTTTTGAGAAAACAAAGTCCGCTGGAGCCCACACACGATCGAATTGTCTGACGAAATCCAGTCCGCCGGGCAAAGTCTGCCGTAAAGTCCGCTCGTGTGTACGCGGCATAAGACCTGGAAACGTGAGGCTCCAAAACACTCAGGTTGCCTTCTGAACTCTTGTGATCACGATTGATATCCTTTTCCTGGATTCAATTTGTGGTGCTCTCATCCTTTTATATATACTTTCTGGTTTGCTTGGGGTATCCCCAGGAACACTCCAGTTGACAGAGAGCAGCCTTCTTAAAGGGTTAGTCCACTTTTAACAAAAACTGCCTATGCAGATAAGAGGCAGCTGTAGATAAAAGCTAACTGTGCAGTTTACCATCACAGAAGAAAGCTCTCAAATGCTGAGCTCAGAGCTACTGCATCAAGGAAGAGGAAGCACATGTGGGGAGGTTTACTGTAAATTAGAGAAAGAGCTCGCTATTGTGATGGTGAAGGTGAACAGTAACAGCTAGGCATCTCTTAGCAACATCCATTCCTAGGTGTGTTCCAATCAGGCTTCATGAGGTACATAAATGGCCTACCCCTATAGCAAGGGAATAATTCAACTTTGGTCAGCTTGATTTTATCTACAGATGTCCCTTATCTGCGGAGGCAGTTTTTTTGGTAAAGGTGAACTAAGCTTTGCACATTTGGGTCCAGTGACCTACCAACACATTTTTCAGGGTTTATTCCAGAAAGACAAACCTTCAGCTTGGCTAAGTATTCACTGTCACACATTGGAGCCATGGCTGTCTGTCCCACTATGGCAGTGATGGCGAACCTTGGCACCCCAGATGTTTTGGAACTACATTTCCCATGATGTTCATGCACTCTGCAGTGTAGTGGAGCATCATGGGAAATGTAGTTCCAAAACATCTGGGGTGCCAAGGTTCGCCATCACTGCACTATGGTATACAGATCGTTCTGCAGGCTATGTCATTACAATGAAGACGGATCTGTAGCTGAAGGACCATACATAATGTTCCTCAGTTGCGGCTCCATGTCAGTTCAGGTTACTGCAGATCTCATTATGCTGAGCGGTCCTGCAACTCACAGATCACTTCAAGAACTGTTAAAAAGTCTCAAACCCAAAAACAAACCTTTTTTATATATTGCAGCTTATCAGTCTTTTGATATAGTGGATACATTATTTTTTTTCCAGCCTATCCTTTATATTTATATTTATTCCACCAGAAGATCCTGCCAGGAACACTTTCTGTTCTAGGATGCCAACTCTCACTGACAGTACTATATCTATGGAGAAGCCAGGTTATCACCCTAGACTGGTTGGTCACGATTTGGTCTACAGATCACCCCCTCTCCTTCCCTCCATAACAGAGAAGTAGATGTTCTGTAGCCCACAACGAAAATTGGAAACAATGCTTACTGATAAAAGCAGACAGCATAGAACATTATAAGCTCACTAGATCTCAAACAAGATAAGCTAATTGTTAGGGTTTTCCATACACTTTAGTTTCTCATATGCCTAAAGGGGTTGTAAACACTCGCCGTTTTTCACCTTAATGCATTCCATGCATTAAAGGTGAAAAACGTTATTGCAGCAGCGCCCCCAAGCCCCCCCTTGTACTTACCTGAGCCCCGTAATTCTCGGGACGGGAACGAGCACACCAGCTCCGGCCGGTGTCTCGTGTCCTGATTGGATAGATTGATAGCAGTGCAGCTATTGGCTTCCGCTGCTGTCAATCAAATCCACTGACCCGGGGGCCGAGCCAAATCTTGCTATCTGTGTCAACAGACGCAGCAGCAGGACACGGAAGCGCGCCCGCACGGGTGTCCCATCGGATAGCGCTTCTCTGGCGGGACACTCGAGAAGAGGAGGAGCCATGAGCGCTGCTGAGGGACCCCAGAAAAGGAGGATCGGGGCCACTCTGTGCAAAACCAACTGCACAGCAGAGGCAAGTATGACATGTTTTTTTTTTTTTTTTAAACTGAGCCTTTACAACCACTTTAAATTAGCCACAGGTCTACTTTAAGGGCTTGTTCACACTTGCTTCAAAATGTGGCATTGGACACGCTTTTTTTTTTTTTTTTAAAGCACTTTGAATACCAATCAAAGCTCTTGTCACTAAATAAAATGGTAAGCTTACAGTCCTGTGCATGTTGCATTTGCTTCAAAAAATTATACTCCATGTCGCTTTCTTGGTGCCACAAAGCGTCTCCACAGCCTCCATAGGAGTCTATGACAATGTTTACTAACAGCACCTGCAGCTTTTATTCAGAGTTAGCTTCGCCTTGTTTTGGAGGTATTGCAGGTTTGACATATCCCAGGATGCACTGGGAAACCAACAAGCGAACCGGAAAGACTTAATCAGCAGTCACTTCCGGTTCATATGTATATATTCTGGGAGTGTCTGGTGCAGATGTTACATATGGTGTGTAGTGTGGAACAGCAGAAAGGCGAGCAGGATCCGGAGTGGAGCAAAGCGTGGTATGCAACATGGGAACGCTATAGTAGAAGGTGAACGGGACTGGGGAATGAGGACTGAGCAGTGGAGGATCAGCAGAGCTGGGGGACTGAAGCAAGAGAAACCAGCAGATGTCACACGTGGTGCGCAGTATGGGAGCAATATAGCGGGAGGTAAACAGGGACTGGAGAGAGGGGAGAATCAGAAAACCAGAGGATCAGCAGAGCTTGGGGTTACTACTGAGTGGGGGATTAGCAGAGCTGGAAGTTACAACTGAGTGAGGGATCGGCAGAGCTGCAAGTTACAACTGAGTGAGGGATCGGCAGAGCTGGAAGTTACTACTGAGTGGGGGATCAACAGAGCCTAGCATTACTACTGAGTGGGGGATCAGCAGAGCTGGGAGTTATTACTGAGTGAGGGATCGGCAGAGCTGCAAGTTACAACTGAGTGAGGGATCGGCAGAGATGGAAGTTACTACTGAGTGGGGGATCAACAGAGCCTAGCATTACTACTGAGTGGGAGATCAGCAGAGCTGGGAGTTATTACTGAGTGGGGGATCAGCAGAGCTGGGAGTTATTACTGAGTGGGGGATCAGCAGAGCTGGGAGTTATTACTGAGTGGGGGATCAGCAGAGCTGGGAGTTATTACTGAGTGGGGGATCAGCAGAGCTGGGAGTTACTACTGATTGGGGGATCAACAGAGCCTAGCATTACTACTGAGTGGGGGATCAGCAGAGCTGGGAGTTATTACTGAGTGGGGGATCAGCAGAGCTGGGAGTTACTACTGAGTGGGGGATCAGCAGAGCTGGGAGTTACTACTGAGTGGGGGATCAGCAGAGCTGGGAGTTACTACTGAGTGGGGAATCAGCAGAGCTGGGAGTTACTACTGAGTGGGGAATCAGCAGAGCTGGGAGTTACTACTGATTGGGGGATCAGCAGAGCTGGGGGTTACTACTGATTGGGGGTTTAGCAGAGCTGGGGGTTACTGCTGCGTGGGGGATCAGCAATGCTGGGGGTACTACGGTGCGGGGCATCAATAGATAATCAACACACACAGGGCATTTGCCAAGCTTCATTAAAGATTCAAAAAAGCAGCAAAAACACACAAAAATGCATGTTGAAGCAGTAGGCACTTTAATGTGTGTTAAAGGCGAAGCAAGTGTAAACTAGCCCCATGTGCTCAAGAAACATAAATTAAGGAAAAAGATGACTTGTTTTATTTGGGTCCGAAGTAAAAACTGCCCTTGCAGCCTATAACGGGCAATCAGAATATACCTTTACCAGTGCATTATGGAACAAATACATGAAGAATAGAACAGCTTGCTACAGGCAATAGTGATATTACTAACATGGTAGATTCCACTATTAAAGTGGGGATATGACCTAATCCGTTACATTCCAAGTTTTGCTTCTCTTCACTACAGTTTAGCGTTGGAGAACCAATGCCCAATTGGTTTCTACAAACAGGGGCCATATTTTCCTTGGCTCCCCTTTTCAAAAATCATCCCTGACACCCCATTATTCTGCCTTCTCCTATGAGGGAAGATATTTGCAATTTAATAGGACACAGAGCTTCCTTTTTATTCTACAACATCAGTACTGTATTGCAAGGAGAATGAACCAAATACGTCTAGAAATCCAGTGCCCAACCTGCGGCCCGAGGTTCCTTTGGTTCCCATTGTGCATCAGCCAGCATTGGAAGGGAGAGTTTTGGTTTGAAAAGGACAAGAATATAATTCAACAATTATTTTAGATGTACAATGGATGTTTGTACTCAAATATAGTACCAAAGCAACCGGTAATATACATTATATATTGCCTGCCTTTATACGCACATGAAGTTTAATGGCATCCCAATCTAAGTCTGTAGGGTCCAAACTTGAGTTGGTCCACCCTTTGCAGCTATAACCACTTCAACTCTTCTGGGAAGGCTGTCCACAAAGTTTAGGAGTGTGTCTATGGCAGTAATGGAGAACCTAGGCACCCCAGATGTTTTGGAACTACATTTCCCATGATGCTCATGCACTCTGCAGTGTAGTTGAGCATCATGGGAAATGCAGTTCCAAAACATCTGGGGTGCCAAGGTTTGCCATCACTGGTCTATGGGAATTTGGTTTGACTATTCTTCCAAAAGCGTATTTGTGAGGTCAGGCACTGATGATGAAGAGAAGGCCTGGCTCGCAGTCTCCGCTCTAACTCATCCCAAAGGTGTTCTATCGGGTTGAGGTCAGGCCAGTCAAGTTCCTCCACCCCAAATTCACTCATCCACACTATAATGCCAAACATATTGTGCCACCCCTTTAAATCATTTGGTGGAGGGGGAATTATGGTGTGGGGTTGCTTTTCAGGGGTTGGGCTTGGCCCATTAGTTCCAGTGAAGGGAACTCTTAAGGTGTCGGCATACCAAGACATTTTGGACAATTTCATGTTCCCAACTTTGTGGGAACAGTTTGGGGATGGTCCCTTCCTGTTCCAACATGACTGCGCACCAGTGCACAAATCAAGGTCCATAAAGACATGGATGAGTGAGTCTAGGGTAGAGGAACTTTGGAACATCGTTCCATGGTGTGCTGGCAAATATTTTCATTTTGACTTGAACCAGTATCCAGCTGGTTGTTGCTGCAGCACCCATACTTGTGAGCTCATCCAGGAATGTGTGTGATGGGAATATGAAGCATTAGGGTTGAGGAACTTGACTGGCCTGCACAAAGTCCTCACCTCAACCCGATAGAACACCTTTGGGATGAATTAGAGCGGAGACTGTGAGCCAGGCCTTTTTGTCCAACATCAGTGCCCGACTTCACAAATGCACTTCTGGAAAAATGGTCAAACATTCCCATAGACACACTCCTAAACCTTGTGGACAGCCTTCCCAGAAGAGCTGAAGCTGTTATAGCTGCAAAGGGTGGGCCAACTCAATATTGAACCCTACAGACCTGCAAGTGCACTTGGAAGTGCAGTCCCTTTAGATCTGAGGGGAAGATCTGAAATTAGTTGTACATCCAATCATATGTACAAGCAAAAAATGCTGTTTTTTATTTTCCTTGCATGCCCCACTCGGGTCTACAGCGACTGCACTTCCAATTGCACTTGTAGTGCAAAGTGGATTTGCTTTTAGTAAATAAACCCCTAGGACTGGGTTGCCATTAAAGTTAATGTGCGTGTAAAGGCAGGCGTCCCAATACTTTTGGTACTATAGTGTAGGTTGTACGATGCAAGGTGGAGATCTGCGTCATTCTGAAGTGCAACATTAAAAAGCATATCGTTTTGAAAACAGATAAAGCCAGTAGCAGCTAGACACACATAAAAAGATACTAAGTAGACAATCCCTTTTAATTAATAGGGTGTGGCCCCTTCTCACAGTATGATGCATTTAAATAACTATACAAAAGTGCTTAACCAAAAGTATGGGGTGCAAAATCAGCACCATCTTTTTGTATGACATGTACTAAAATATACATAAAAAACTAAAATACCGACACCTCTTAATGACAGAGGCATTGAAGGATCAATCAGTCCAGTAAGATCTGCCCTCTACAATCACTTAAAAGCAAAAATACATCAGCACACATACTGTACATCTGAATCATTAAATCAATATTACATAGGATACATACAACTGGACAGAGAAAAAAAGAAAAAAAAAGGACTTTGCTTTTCCAAAAAAAGTGCTTCTTAAATTAGGCATGGAACACCAACTGTACAAACAAGCCCGGACACAGCGGCGAACGCTTTTGTGACTTATTTTATAAATAATCGCGCCGCTCCAGGAGACGGGACAGCAAATTAAACTGATGCAAACTGCAGCTTTACAAAAAATGACGCTCCTTACCAAATTAGCAACTGGCCGGCATACACCCAGACAGAAATACTTGGTTTTGCGCGGAGTTTCCCTTTCATTTTTCCAACTTCATGGAGACCTATTGCCATATGTTGAACTTGCCTATCAACGTTTTAAAGAGGGCCGGTCACATTTTTTTGCCCAACAGCTTGATAATACATAGCCGTGATACTGAGCACTTGAGTGAAGTCTTGTGGTTCTCTGTGCCCTCCGTTGCGCAGTGCGGGTTTTTTTTTTTTTTTTAATCCTGGTGCGCAGTATGTAAATATGGCTGACTAATGCAAGGAGGGAGGAGAGCCATGTGCTTAAAGTGTTACTAAACCCAGGCCACTGCATTCACTATATCTGGTCTCCTACAGTACATAGAACATGGAAATGCAATCATTTTAGTAAGGCCCCTTTCACACTGGGGCGGTAGGGGGCGTCGGCGGTAAAACAGCGCTATTTTTAGCGCTGTTTTACCGTGGTATTCGGCCGCTAGCGGTGCGGTTTTAACCCCCCGCTGGCGGCCGAAAAAGGGTTAAAACCACTCGTACAGCGCGGCTATAGGCGCGGTATAGCCGCACTGTCCCATTGATTTCAATGGGCAGGAGCGGTTTAGGAGCGGTGAATACACCGCTCCTTCACCGCTCCAAAGATGCGGCTCGCAGGAGATTTTTTCTTCTCCTGCCAGCGCACCGCTTCAGTGTGAAAGCCCTCGGGCTTTCACACTGAACAAACAGCGGAGGCTGTTTAGGGGCGGTTTGCAGGCGGTATTTTTAGCGCAATAACTCCTGCAAACCGCCCCAGTGTGAAAGGGGCCTAAATATAAACTGGTAATTGCCTCTTTTTATCAGCAGTATATAGCACTTCTGTGACTTTTATCAGTGTCTGGTTAAAGCTTGTAGTAGGAGTTTTCATTCTACTATGACTGTCCTATAAGGCTGCAGGACCCCTCACCCTCTGCCTGGACAGTGCTGATTGGCCCTGTGCCGATCACATGCACCCTCCCAAGAAAAAAAAATAAAACTCTCTAGCAATACACACCAAACTGAGCATGTGCAGCCTGTCCCCTAGCTTCTGTTCTATCAGGAAATGGATTGGGGACAATGAAAGAAGGGGAGGATGAGAGAAAACAGGATCAAACAGCCTTTTTTTACACGTGGAGTATTAACCCCTTAGGTTCCACGGTGAGTATAACAAGCATGCTTTACTGCGTATACAGACTGATTTTACTGTTGTGGGTTTAGTAACACTTTAAGTATTCAGCAAAACAAAACTCTAAGTAATATTGCTGCTTTTACAGTGGAAAAGAAAGCAAACAAAATGAATACATATATAAGAATTGTTTTACCCATCAAAGGATTTGTATTCTGTTCAGCCAGTCTTATAATTCCCACACCCCTACCATAGCATAGCAAGTAGGATGATGTCAATATTTACTGATTTACACCTATCTGCTTACTGGACTGTGAATCAATACTGAAGCAATGCTGATTCATGGTCCAATAGGCACATTACTAACCTTTAGGCAGGTAAAACAGGTCACTTATTGCAAGGGTAGGCAACCTCAGCACTCTAGCTGTGGTAGAAACTACAAGTCCCATGAGACACTGCTAGACTCAGGCATGCCTCCCAGAGGCATGATGGGATTTGTAGTTTCACCACAGCTGCAGTGCCAAGTTTGCCTACCTCTGACCTACCAAGTTCACACACCTTCAGCTGTTTGCCTAAAATTCCACTTAAATTACATGACAGGTTCTCCTTGTAATACAAAAATATACATTTAAGCCCTGCTCCCGACCATCCATATTCCACCTGTATTTGGGAAAAAAATATGCCTATGCTGATAGATCGCACATCGTTCTGGATCTAATAAATGGGAATAAACCACCAACATGGGGTGAAGTCGCCGCATTCCACTTTTCTCCATCTTGAAAATGGTATGTGCAGTAAGCGTTGCTAATAGGCATTGTTCGCAGTCCTGTTAACCTCAGACCCGAGACTTGACCGTCTGAGGGCCAAAGTTCTGTCTTACTGCTGATAGTTTCCATACTGACCCTGAAGGGGAGAGAACATTATTTATTTCATAACATAGAACAGAATTCTATATTTCTTAACAGCCAATCAAAGATTATCTTTGTTTTCTGCCTAGTCTAGAAAAAACAATTACATACAGATTAGCTGTTGCGACCTATAGCAAAGAGGGAAGACACATTAAGGAGAGATATCAATGCTGCTCACCCCAATATGGACAAGAAAAATGGGAAAAAGTCCCCCGAGCGGGGTTTTTAGGCAGCTAGCTATAGATATGAGCAAGGCATTAAGTAAAATATTAAAATTCTTTATTGAAGGGTAATGAATAAATGTAACAACATATAAATATAAGTTGGGAGCTCAAGTGGGAAAATACCCATACCAAATACATATAATGGCAAACATAGGTTATACACAGCATGTGATAAGGCTATTGCATAACACCTGACGCGTTGCGACCTATGCCCTGTACACACGGTCGGATTTTCCGATGGAAAATGTTCGATAGGACCTTGTTGTCCGTGTGTAGGCTCCATCACACATTTTCCATAGGAATTTCCGACACACAAGGTTTGAGAGCAGGCTATAAAATTTTCCGACAACAAAATCCGTTGTCGGAAATTCCGATCGTGTGTACACAAATCCGAAGCACAAAGTGCCACGCATGCTCAGAATAAAGTAAGACAAAAGCTATTGGCTACTGCCCCGTTTATAGCCCCGACGTACGTGTTTTACGTCACCGCGTTCAGAATGATCGGATTTTCCGACAACTGTGTGACCGTGTGTATGCAAGACAAGTTTGAGCCAACATCCGTTGGAAAAAAATCCATGGATTTTGTTGTCGGAATGTCCGATCAATGTCCGACCATGTGTAAGGGGCATTAATGTGCATATAATGCCTTTAAAAGAGACTCTGTCACTTTGGGTCTCATGCACACAGGTGGTTTGGCCCATCCGTGTCAAATTTCGCCATTTTGGGTGCATGGGAAGCACATATAAAGCAATCGGCCTCGCTATGACAAGCTGCAATATGCAGAGGCTGGATGCTGTACTGGGTCGTCAGCACAGGGGAAAGCCCTAAATGTGAGTGCCGGTACAGTGTCCAGCCACGGTGTATTTCAGCCTGTTATAAATTATGATAGGCTGATGGCAGCAAAGCTGGCCGATGCAGCTGTGCCTCCCAGGAGGCCCAAAAAAAGAAGAACAGGATTTGATACTGATAGGCCCAATCATCCATGTGCATGTAGCCTTACCCAGAATGGGAAAACTATCTGACCCATCTATACTCATCTTGGCTGCTCAAGCCCAAACACTGTCTCTTGGGAGAAGGTCTCATGCTCCACAATACCTGAAAGTACCACTTATGATGGTGCTTCAGTTGGGCAATGGAGCAGTTGGGCAGTGCAGAGAAAGAGTATAAGTGGGTTTGGGAGACAAAGGGGTTGATTTACTAAAGACAAATAGCACTTTGCAAGTGCAGTTGCTCCAAAGCGTAGTAAATGAGGTAAGGCTTCACTTTGCAAAGAATACCCAATCACGTGCAAGGAATATTAAAAAAAAACAATTTTTTCCTGCACATGATTGGATGATGGATGTCACCAGAGTTTCTGCTCATTTACTAAACTCTGGAGCAACTGCTCTTCGAGGGTGCAACTGCATTTTGCAAAGTGCACAGTCTTTTTCCCTTTAGTAAATCAACCCCATAGTGTTAGCGTTTCTTGATGGCCCACTGTCTGACTCTTTTATACTCAACTTGGCTGTTCAGGCCTGGGCACTGCATCCTAGGAGAAGGTCCCATGTTCCACCATGCTCAGAAGATCCAGGTATGATGGAGCTTCAACGGAGCAATGAAGCAGTAGATCAGTGTACTGAAGGAGAGAGTGGGTTGGGGAGGCATAATGACAGAGTCTCTTGATAGCCCACCCCCTGACCCATTTATACACGTCTTGGCTGCTCAAGCCTGAGCACTGCATCCTGGGAGAAAGCCCCATGCTTCACCATGCCTAGAAGAACCAGATAAGATGGTGCAAAAACGTGTCAGCCCCTGTTTTAACTCACTGTCATGTAATTAATAAAGCATCTGCAAGAATTTTCTGAGTTACCGGCTCTCTCATTTGTTTGATGATGGTGCTTCAACTGAACAATAGACAAAAGGGCATTGTGATGAAGAAGAGAATAAGTGGGTTGGGGAGGTAAAATGACAGAGTCTCTTTATAGCCTACCCCCTGACCCATTTATACTCACTTTGGCTGCTCAGACCCTAACACTGTCTCCTGGGAGAAGGTCTCATGCTCCACAACTTATAGTGGTGCTTCAGTTGAGCAATGGAGCAGTGGGTCAGTGCAGAGAAGAGAGTAATAGTGTTTTTGGGAGACAAAGTGTTAGAGTCTCATGATGGCCCACCGCCTGACTCATTTAAACTTATCTTGGCTATTTTGGTCTGGGTACTGCATCCTGGGAGAAGATCCCATGCTCCACCATGGTCTCCAACCAGGTATGATGGAGCTTCAACTGAGAAATGAAGCAGCAGGGCAGTGTTATGGAGAGAATAAGTGGGTTGACCCATTTATACACATTTTGGCTGCTTACACCTGAGAACTGCATCCTGGGAGAAGGTCTCGCGCTCCACCATGCCCAGAAGAACCAGGTATGATGGTGCTTCAACTGAGCAATGAAACAGTAGGTCAGTGTGATGAAGGAGAAAATCATTGGGTTGGAGAGACAAAATGACAAAGTCTCTTGATAGCCCACCCTCTGACCCATTTATACTCACTTTGGCTGCTCAGACCCAAACACTGTCTCCTGGGAGAAGGTCTCAATCTCCACAACTTATAATGGTACTTCAGTTGAGCAATGGAGCAGTGGGTCAGTGCAGAAAAGGAGGGTATCAGTGGGTTTGGGAGGCAAAGTGACAGTCTCTTTTTATATGTTCTAGTCTTACCTCGCCGTAACCGTATGGCCTCTGTTGCTGGGCTGAGGATGCTGTCTGGGGTGTCCGGTAGCTTGAGTATGGCTGGCTCTGGCCTTGCTGGTAGGTGGAATACTGTGAGGAAGAGCCTTGTGCTGGAACTGGGAAGAAGAACATATGTTGAATTCTATATAAAATATGCAGCACAGTGTATACCGTTTACTCCCTTTTTCTCATAAGTCTTATTCTCACCTGTACCTGATCCAGCAATGCAGGTGCATGGAGTGTACTTCGCATTAGCGAGCTTAGCTCAGGAAATTTTGGCAGACTCCATGGCTATGTGGGCGACATCTTGCTGGATTTGGTCAGGTGAACCTAGGACTTAGTAGAAGGGGGGACTGTCAATGCAAGTACATGTTAAAGCTCAGGATCCCTGTAAACAAATGGGAAAGCAGAAGAAAAGAAACGGTACAGTGTAAAGTGGTATCAGAACCAGATTTTTGCTGCCAGCAGCTTTGGATTTTAAGCACCAAGTGTTTTTTTTCACATTGACTAAATGCTCCGCAGGTGATCCAGATCTGGAGCACCAGAGAATCTCCCTTTTACAGTGATCCAGATCTGGAGCACCAGAGAATCCCCACATGCCATGGCCATAGAAAATACTAAACAGCATGTCACATTTTATGGGCGAGGCCGCCACCAAACACGACTAATACAAGTCTATGGGGCCGCGCCACCACCTTGTGCAATGCATGCGATAGTGTGGCATTTACAGGGTTAAATCCGTGATCCAAACATCCCCTCCCTCTACAGAGGGCACCCTAAAAAAGTGCCACATTTTGAATTTCTGCTAGGCCTAAGGGACCTTTAAAAAAAGTGAAAACCCCAAGCAAACTCTTGAAAAACATACAAGCTCTATGCAGACAGTGTCCCTGGTGGGAAATGCTCACAAAGACCCAAGTGCTGTAAAGAAACATTGTCGCTCAATTAGCTACTGTGCTTCCCATTACATAAATATAAATACTAAACAGCATTTTGTGCCACGGCTTTATACAAGTGTCGTTCTCACCGTATCCTTGCTGCTGCTGCCCCGCATAGTTCTGCTGATTGGAGTACTGCTGCTGCTGGGAGTACGCCTGTTGCTGCCCCGCTCCCTGCTGATATCCGCTCTGCTGCTGGCTGTACTGGGTGGTTCCTCCTGCACAGAAAAAAGTTATTACTGAGTGCGGGACTTTCACAACTTCATTTATTGTATACCATTCTTTGCTTTTAAGAAATGGTTTACTACTTGAGCTTAATGAAGGGACTAGCCCCAGGCAATTCTTTGTTTTGGGTATAGTAGGAAAGAGTTAACATTTCCATCTGTGACCCTATTTGGAAGATCAAACATTTACGGACCGCCCGTTGTCATTATACGGTGGCTGTTTGACGTTGAATACCGGGATTATGGCAGCAGATAGCTGCCATAACTCTGGTATTTTCTGCGGTCCTCTTTCAGATAAAAGTGGTCTTTGTGGTGGATTCGCCACAAGATAACTTTATTGGTGGCGAGAGAGGTGCTGTGGTCTCCACTGCTTACCTGTAGCGGTGGAGATGATCGGGTTCTTTCTGAAGCTTGGAGTCGAGTAAGGGAAAGATGGCACTCAGCTCCATACTATTGGATGATGGAAGCGACGTCAAAAGGGGAGTCTTAAAAAGGGGAATACTTTTTTTTTTTTCTTTGCTTTTAAGTGTAAATATGAGATCCGAGGTCTTTTTGACTCCAGATCTCACTTTAAAGAGGTCCTGTCATGCTTTTTTTTTCTATTACAAGCGATGTTTACATTCCTTGTAATAGGAATAAAAGTGACCCAAATTTTTTTTTTTTTTTAAAAAGACAGTGTCAAAATAAAAAATAAAAAGGTAAAATAAATAAGAAAAGAAAATATATATTTTTTAAAGCGCCCCGTCCTGCCGAGCTCGCACGCAGAAGCGAACGCATATGTAAATCACGCCCACATATGAAAACGGTGTTCAAACCACACATGTGAGGCATCGCCACAATCGTAAGAGCGACAGCAATAATTCTAGCTCAAGAACTCCTTTGTAATTTAAAACTGGTAACCTGTAGAAATGTTAAAATATCGCCTATGGAGATTTTTAAGGGTCAAAGTTTGTCACTATTCCACGAGCGGGCGCAAGTTTGAAGCGTGACATGTTGGGTATCAATTTACTCGGTGTAACATTATCTTTCACAATGTAGAAAAAAATTAGGCTAACTTTACTGTTGTCTTATTTTTTAATTCAAAAAGGTGTATTTTTTTCCAAAAAATTGCGCTTGTAAGACCGCTGCGCAAATACGATGTGACAGTAAGTATTGCAACGACCGCCATTTTATTCTCTAGGGTGTCTGAAATAAATTTATATTTATATAATATATATATATTTATTTAATGTTCTAAGTAATTTTCTAGCAAGAAAAAAAAAATGATTTTAACTTGACAACAAGTTCGAAAAATAGGCCCAGTCCTTAAGTCACTTATTGTCTTTGACACCTGTACAAAAATGTGTGGGGGAGCGGTGGGGAGATTTACCATCACTTCCTGCTCAGACAGAACGTCTTGCTTTTTCTAAAGCACAGTAAATACGTTTGGCTGGAGTTAGGCTTTAGGATTACCAAGATTGTCTTGCCCACTCTTTTTCCCTTATGCCGCGTACACACGATCGGACTTTACGGCATACTTGGTCCGGCATACCAGATTTCGTCGAACAATTCGATCGTGTGTGGGTTCCAGCGGACTTTGTTTTCTCAAAAGTTTGACGGACTTATATTTGAAACATGTTTCAAATCTGTCCGACGGACTCGAGTCCGGTCGAAAAGTCCGCTCGTCTGTATGCTAGTCCAATGGACAAAAACCGATGCTAGGGCAGCTATTGGCTACTGGCTATGAACTTCCTTATTTTAGTCCGGTCGTACGTCATCACGTACGAATCCGTCAGACTTTGGTTGATTGTGTGTAGGCAAGTCAGTTCATTCGGAAAGTCCGTCGTAAAGTCCGTCGAAAAGTACGCCGGACAAAGTCTGCCATAAAGTCCGCTCGTGTGTACGCGGCATTACACTCACCATCTACACTCCGTAAATCTTTGGTTCATCCAACCAGTGTACACATAGCAATACTGCTGGTGGCAACTTACCAGCATTAGGATCGCTAGAAACCACTTAGTTCTATAGTGTCGGAGCACCGTAGAAATAGGGAAGTGTCCTTGTCAGCAATCATGATGCTGGCGAGTTAATGCCAATGACAGGACCGCTAGTCTGGAATGGCCCTTACTATCAGGCTGAATATTATTTACAACTGTACAATCAGCCTGGCCCCACCACTTTATAATGCAAAAGCCCTAGCAAAACACAATGCACAACAAGGTGGGTTATGATTGTAATGGTCATGTGCAGACCAAACAAAAAAAATTGGTAAACTTGAAAATAAAGAACTATCAATATGGGAAAAAATCACAGATTGAAATGTCAGTTCATAAAACAAGATAGATGCATGAAACATTGATAACAATCAATACGGGTAGCCCAAAGTGCTAAACTACAGCCAACTGCTGTTACTATGGAGGTGCTGCATTAAGACCCATTCACACCAGAAACTGCACATAACTGCACGTTTTTGACTGCATGTTTACATGCGTTTGAAGTGCGCTTGAGTGCATTTTGCGCTGCGTTTGCAGTGAGTTTTTCTATCCTTTTTTGGGTTTGGCTTTCTTGGCTTAAAGGTGCACAGTGCAGTGCACTTGTAGTGCGTTCCCTGCATTTGCAGTGCAGAAAAATGAAGCATGCTATACTTTTTTCAACTGCGCTGAACTGCGCTTCAATGATGTGAATTATGCCCATAGGATTACCTTGATTTTGGGCTGTCTATGCAGTTGGAGTGTAGTTCAAAATGCATCCAACTGCAGCCAAATGCATTCAGTGTGAAAGGGCCCTTAGAGTCTGAGTGGGTGCTCGCTTTACAACTGTATAGAGAGACAAAAGAAAAAAGGAAAGGCGCAAACCCCATAGTGTAGCATATAGATTAAAGAAAAATGTAGTAAATTATAAAATTGCACTCACAAAATGAATGGCATATACTGAGCTAGACAATCCGAGAAGCACAGGAGAGTAGCCAGAAACCCCGGCCTGAGGTGGAGGAAGAAGCTAGATCGCTTTGAAATGTGTCCCAGTCCTGCGCACGTGCTTACTAGTGGCACTGGGCGGCTTCCAGTTTCGGGTCTTACCATCGGCTCTTCCATAGACAAGTGAAAGTGGCTCCTTCCCATCACCGTGTGCTCCATCCCCATGCCAGTGGCCAAGGCTGGGGTTTCTGGATACTCTCCTAGCATACATGGCCCAGAGGTTTTCTCGGCTTGTCTCATTCAGTATATGCCATTCATTTTGTGAGTGCAATTTTACCATTTAATAAATTATTCTTTATTCTACTTGCTACACTATGGGGTTTGCCCTTTTCCTTTTTTCTCTACCACTTTATAAAAAATAATGACAAGCCACAGATATATGGGATTCTTTTTTTTTTTGTAATTCTTCTGACCTCCTTCATAGTAATGTTGCGATGAGTCATCGAACGTCCTGTCGTAGCTCTGCTCCCCATAGGAAGATTGTTGGTAAGCGTACTCACTGTGTCCTTGAAACAGAGAATAAGCCCATCAAGCATCAAATAAAAGAAAATACAAATCACTGTATCAGGTTGAAGTGTCTGGAAACAGAACAATCTGTAATGTTCATATACCTACTAGACTTACCATCTGTGTAATACTGCTGGCTAATAGGTTCAGAGGAACTTTGGCTGTGTCCATACTGCTCGCTATAATACTCTTCCTGGCCAATGTATTGCTGTGCAGAGCCTGCAAGTATACAGAACAGATATTACACATATACAACCAGCCTCAGCTATGCAAGACAAAACACTGAGGCAATGAGGACTGCTCAATGTCCTTTACCCCTGAGGTTCCTGTTTACTGGACTGTGCAAAACAAGGCAGAATTAAAAGATGCACAGACAATATATTAATGGTAGAAGTGCTTTAAATTGGACCTGAACTCAAAAAGTTAACATTTGCTATGTTATAGGGAACATCGAAAAGTTTTAACTGTGCCTACGCAGCACCCAAAAAAAAAAAAAATCTACCTTTTGCCTTGAATTCTTCCTGACAAATAGTCAGATAGTCAAATAGTGTGCACTCCAGTTCCATGAGCTTCATAGCTATGAGATCATCAAAGGTACTGCAGCCTGTGACTGCTAGTTTAATGAGATTCAGTGATGCTACTTCTGTGCTGCACTGTTCTCCTTGCTGAAGGGGAAGCTGTACCTGAGGACCTGCAGTGCAAGGATCTCCATGCATGAGCTTCATTCACTCTATAGATCTGTGCTTCCTCCTCCTCTCCATTAAATTCATAGCTGTAACATTATCCAAGGCACTGCTACCTCTGACTGCTAGTCTAATGAGATTTAATGATGTGTCTTTTGTGCTGCGCACAGTTCTCCTTGCTGAAGAGGAAGCTATACATAAGGACCTGCAGTGCAAGAATCTCCTTGCTTGAGCTTCATTCATTCTATAGTTCTGTGCTTCCTCCTCCTCTCCATAAGCTACAAAGCTGTGAGATCATACAAGGCACTGCTGCCTCTGACTGCCAGTCTAATAAGATTTGGTGATGCCACTTCTGTGCTGCACTGTTCTCCTTGCTGAAGGGGAAGCTGTACCTGACGACCTACAGTGCAAGAATCTCCTTGCTTGAGCTTCATTTTTTCTTTAGATCTGTGCTTCCTTCTCCTCTCCATGAGCTTCATGGCTGTGAGATCATCCAAGGCACTGCAGCCTGTGACTGCTAGTTTCATGAAATCTGGTAATGCCTCTTCTGCGCTGCAAACTGTTCTCCTTGCTGAAGAGGAAGCTGTACCTGAGGACCTGTAGTGCAAAGATCTCCTGGCTTGACCTTCATTCATTCTATAAGTGCTTCCTCCTCCTCTCCTGCTGCTTCTTGAATATTACCCACTGCCCATTAGGTAATCAGTCATCTTGGGGTAGCTCTGAAATGAGGAAACAAAGCCCTGCTTCCACCAATACAGCTTCCTTCACACAGTAAAGAAGAGATAGAAGTAGTGTCAGACCGATTAGTTAAAGGAGTCCACATCATTTGATTGGTTCACAGATAAAAAATAGCCAAAGTGTTTTAGAGCCCAAAAACACTCCCCCTTCATCAGACCAGGGTCTTGAATGGTCTCAAGAAAAAGCTTTCTTATTCTTTACCATTACTGCTAATAACACTGGTACCACTGGTCACTGATTCCCCTGATTCATTAACACCTTTCGCAAGCAGATTACCATAAGAAAGCTTAAGGGACCATTCAAGTTTTTGATTATATCTCAAGCCCTGATGAAGGGGGAGTGTCTTTGGCTGTTTTTTTTTTTTTTTAATCTTTGAACTATTAAAGTGATTTGGAATCCTTTACCAATTGGTCTGGCGCTCCTTCTGTGTTCTGGGTGCTGTGCTCCGATTGACTGTTTGGTGCACAGCTTCCATGGTTCAGGTCCTCTTTAAAACACCTGAACCAACGATTGTGATCGCAAAGTTGGCAGGAGATAATATTTGTAGTTGTTATTGCGGTTTGCTGACACACCAGACGAATTGGGTCTCCTCACCTTGCTGTGTTGGTCTGTATGGTCCCAAAGGCCTCTGACCCATCATGCTGCTTCCTTGGTTACTCTGGCTCATTATGGAGATGGAAGATTGCCCTTGGTAGTGCTGACCTCCACCCTGTGCAGTGGTGTAATGCGAGCTGGCAGCTTGCTGGTGCATCATGGAAACTGTGGGAATATTATGGAGCAAAAAGACCATTTGTCAACATGCTGAGAAATATCAGAAGCAGATCTAAGCCATATTTTACAGTGGGCAACATTGGTCAAATTAAAAGAGCAGTATGCCAAAGTTGCTTTGTCCTTACTTCTTTTATAGGTCATAGGAGTGCACTTACTTGTGCTCTGCTGTGACCCAGAATAACAGAGCCACTCCAGGCTCTGGAAGGATCTCGACAATAATGTTGGAATCCACCCAAATGCCTGACTGGCAGCTAGCTCAGCCTCTCAGTGCGCCACAAAGAGCCTGAGCCAGCTCCTCCCGCCCCCTTACCAGCCTGGTGCTCCAGTGAGCGTTGGAGGGGCAGAGCAGACAGCAGTGACTGACAGTCACCACTCTCTACTCAGAGCAGACCGAGAACTGAGCGATCAGAGGTCATGTGATCGCTCAGCTCTTGAACTTCGAGCTGGCGGGGGACAGTTGCAGCATCAGATCGGTGCTGCAGCACGGAGGTGAGTCTGTGTGTTTATTTTTTTAGAATTCCACACTTCTCCTTTAAATATGAATTATATTATCAAAAAGTGCAGCTAAAACAAAAATAAATCTGAACAAGTTGTATGAGTTGATTCACTATTTGTGGCTCACCCTCTCCCACCTCACTATTGGTCAATGAGGCTGCCCATCATATAGATGAGCCAATAGTGAGGCAGGAGAGGAGGCAAAAGTGCATTGTTGAGTTTTCTGGGTTTAGGGGCTCTCAAACACACTGGACACATTTCACAAAGCTACCACACCAGAATAAGCATACACATTAAAAAAAAAAAATAAATAAAATAAAAGATTAAGGGGTTGTAAAGGTTTCCGCATTCCATGGGGAAACTCGTGTGGGTGCACTCCCAAGTCCTGCTGCTGTGTCCTATGACACAGACAGCAGAACTTGGCCTCGCCCCTGGCTCCCGTGTCACTGGATTTGATTGACAACAGCAGGAGCCAATGGCTTCTGTTGTTATCAATCTATTCAATGAGGACCCGAGACAGCGGCTGGAGCTGCTGTGCTCATCCCCGTCACTGGAACAATTGGATTCAGGTAAGTAAAGAGGGGACTCTGAGGGGGGAGAAAAGGAGGTATTACTAAGAGTACTATCTATGGTCGGACTTTATAGGCCAAGAAACAATGGAAAAAAAGGGAATAATATAAAACGTCACATTTATTGGAAAAGTATAAAATATAGACATAATAGTTGAAAATAGTAAAAAACATAATACATAAGCACTTATGCAATTAGTACAGTGAGCCCTTGTGCGTCTACGCGTTTCGCCATTAGGCTTCCTTCAGGACGCGACCAAGGTTAAAAAATGCAACAGATAAGAGAACAAATCTCACTATCTTGAGTTAAAGTGTGTTGAGATATATATCCGCAGCCTGGGTAGGCGGTGGGTTTCCAAATACTAAGTAAATTTCAAGTTGTTGGGGCTCTGAGGGGCTGCTGCACTACAGAAGGTTTTTCACCTTAATGCATAGAATGCATTAAGGTGAAAAAACTTGAGGGTTTACAACCCTTTTAGCTACGAGATTTGAAAATGACAGTCATATGGCCAATATAAATGTCCCTATCCTAGCGGTAAAGCTTTGTGAATTGAACCTATTGATACACTATTTTACCAAAAGTATTGGGACACCTGCCTTTACACGCACATGAACTTTTATGGCATCCCAGTTTTAGTCCGTAGGGCTCAATATTGAGTTGGCCCACCCTTTGCAGCTATAACAGCTTCAACTCTTCTGGGAAGGCTGTCCACAAGGCTTTGAAGTAGAGCTGAAACAACTAATCGATTAATCGACAACTAATCGATTATGAAATTAATTGATTACTATTTTCATAATCGATTAATCGGCCAGGAACATAATAGGGTTAAAAAAAACTAAAATGAGCCCTTTATAGTACAAATCGCTACTGTAAATATAACTTTCACTGTTCAACAGTAAAAAAAAATGAGCCCCTTACAGTAGTGATTATCTACTTTTTTTTTGTACTATAAAGGGGCTAATTTTAGTTTTTTTTTAACCTAATTATGTTACTAAACGTCTTAGGCCTGGTTCACATCTGTGTTTTTTTGGTGCTTTTTGCAGAAACGCACTACAGTTCATTTACATGGTTTCCTATGGGACACATTCACATCTATGCTTTTTTCAGGGTCAGTGACTTTTTTTAACGTAAAACGTTGCTTTTTTTGGTTCAATATACTTCAATGGAGAAGCTGCAGAAAAGCATGTAATGCATTTATGCAGCAATTTGTGTTTTCTTACTCTGCCCAACAACAATTTGCCCAAAAAAACGCAAATCGCAGCGAAATCACGTTTGCAAAAATCAAAACACACAGCAAAAAGCACTGCAGAAACAGATCAAAGGCAAACTGCATAGGTGTGTACCGAGCCTTATGCTGGACACACCGATTCATTTTCAGACGAGAATATTCAGGCGAAAAATCTTTTTACATTCGCTGAATGAAAGAATGTTGTTTGAAATTTTCACTTGTTTTTAACGTTCTGTTTTTAAAATGAATGTAATTTCTGAACGAAAACCACATACACGGTCTGAAAATTCCTCTGACCAAGAAGTTTTCTATTTCCAAATTTTCAAACAAACATTCTTAAAATGACTTTTTTTTTAAAGGATAACATTGTTTGTTTTTTAAATAAAAAAATGTGATCTCTGAATCTGATATTTACCATATTCACCCTTTAATAGTATATACAGTATATCTCCTCTAATAGTATATACAGTATATCTCTTCTGTCTGTTATTCTCAGAGTGGATTCGATATTTTGCTCCCTAACCATATAGTTGGTTATTTATATTTACCACTGCATAGAGATATTTAAGAATAAATTGCCTTTTTTAAAAACTTAAATATTAACTAAATTATACACCACACTTTTTTCTTAAGGTTATTAACCGATTAATCGATACAATAATCGGCCAACTAATCGATTATGAAAATAATCGTTAGTTGCAGCCCTACTTTGAAGTTCGTCTATGCGAAACTTTGACCGTTTTTCCAGAAGCGCATTTGTGAGGTCAGGCACTGATGTGGAGGAGAATGCCTGGTTTGCAGCTCCGGTCTAATTCAGCCCAAAGGTGATCGATCGAGTTATAGTCAGGACTATGTGCAGACCAGTCAAGTTCCTCCACCCCAAACTCGCTCATCCATGTGTTTATGGACCTTGCTTTGTGCACTGGTCCCAATCATTTGGTAGAGGGGGGATTATGGGGGGGATTATGGTGTGCGGTTGTTTTTCCGGGGTTGGGGTTGGGCTTGGCCTCTTAGTTCCAGTGAAGGAAACTCTTATGGCGTCAGCATACCAAGACATTTTGGACAAATTCATGCTCCCAACTTTGTGGGAACAGTTTGGGGATGGCCCTTCCTGTTCCAACATGACTGCGCACCAGTTCACAAAGCAAGGTCCATAAAGACATGGATGAGGATCCCCCCTGACTCTATGCCCCCACCAGTATCTACTGGGCCTCCTCTCCATTTCTGAGGAGGACAAACACAAAGTCACCCCGAACTATCCAACAATGGGTAGGGACATCAAAGTTACCTTCCCCTATAAAAAAGTAATGTACTTGCATAGGGGCTGCCCGAAGATGCTTCCACCTGCACTGCTGAGGACTGAATCTTCACCCTACATTGGAAACCTCCCCCACAGAACATTGTGTATATTTATCCTCTTGTCACCCCCCCAAGGACACTCCTGGTTATGTTGATATGCACTGGACTGTTTGATGTTCCCCCACATGTATGTAATATATTCTTATTTATATTTAAATCAGGTACTTTCTGTTACCCTGACCTTCAATGTTTTACATTTACTATGAATATGTCAATGCATCCATCTTATGAATAGTGCATGTTGCACTCTGTATTTGTATGTCTCTTTTTCATTATGCTCAATAAAACTTTATTTTTTGATTAAAAAAAAAGACATGGATGAGCAAGTTTGAGGTAGAGGAACTTGACTGGCCTGCACAGAGTTCTGACCTCAATCTGATAGAAAACCTTTGGGATGAATTTGAATGGAGACTGAGAGCCAGGCCTTCTCGTTCAACATTAGTACCTGACCTCACAAATGCTCTTCTGGAAGAATGGTCAAACATTCCCATAGACACACTCCTAAACCTTGTGGACAGCCTTCCCAGAAGAGTTGAAGCTGTTATAGCTACAAAGGGTGGGCCAACTCAATATTTAACCCTACGGACTAAGACTGGGATGCCAATAAAGTACACACGCTTGAAAAGGGCAGGTGTGCCAATACGTTTGGTAATATAGTTTAGGTACGTGTTGGCATCTCAGGGAACCCAGAAATATAACAGGAAGGGAGATTAATCTCTCCAAGAGAACAGAACAGAAGAGCTGTCCCCATTGGAAGATTTCTCTATTATTCCTGCTTCTGGGCCAACTGAAAATGCATAGATTTACCATCACTTTCTGTCCTGGTAACAATGATGTCCAGGACAAAAAGGAGAGAATGAATCTTCCCACCAAAGACAACAGACAGCAATAAAAACTACACAAAATGTAATGAGGAAGAATTGGCATCATAGTTTGAGGATGAGAATAAACCGTATGATTGGTTAGGAACAAGCAGTAAAATAAATGAAGAGCACTCAGCAGTCTATAGTTGGTCACACACATTATAATCTGATTGTGCCATCTTTGAGCAATCTTTTAGGTTTGCCAACAACTATGTAGTGCAAAGGACTACCTAAATCCTCCATTCAATTTCAATCTGATCAGAAAAGCCGGCCTACTATACTGTATATGTGCTAGAAATTGTACAGTCAGATTGTAACATGTGTGACCATTTGCATAGCCTAAACCCAAATCAAATGAGATTCTGGGTACAGCATTCATCTTACCTGGGTTGGTCGGCAAGTTTATATTAGCCCTCGACACATAGTTCGCTATGGTGCCCTGGCTTTGCATCGGCAGATTCTGAGAGCTGGGCACAGCATGGCTATATCCAGGAGCTGTGCCATGCGAACTCCCTGCCATACTCATGCTGGTTGTGGGCATCGTGGCTTGACCAGACTGCTGCAGAGACACATGATTGGGCCCTAAAACAATTAGAAGGCAAAAGTACACTAACAATCAGAATTTCATGAAAGTAAGCCCCATCTTGTTCGTTTTACCAGGATAGTTACGGATATTGGGGAATATGCATAAGGGCCTATGCACACGGGCATCATAAAATAAAGATATCTTAAAAAAAACACATGTATTGGTCAATAAGGTACCTCCATTTACACGTGTTTAGGTGCGTAAACATCTGCAAAACGCTCACATCCGAAATATTCTTCCATTCCTCTAGATCAGTTGTTACTCCCAGCGTGTACACATGTACAGGCATTTCAATTACACAGAAATAATGACTATGGACATTGAATTTTCTACTGCACCTGAACACACAGTGCAATATTACTGAGAACAACGCAGCCGTTTGCACGGGCCCATAATGTGTAATACTGCTGCATTTAGATCTGTAAAAAACAATATGCTGTACTGGGCAGAACATGAAACATAGTCATATAGGTGAAATTAGTCTCTAAATCCCTGATGAAGAAGTTCTCTGACCCCTGAAATGTTTTGGCTCTGAGATATAGTCTTTTAAAATGATCCTGTGTTGGAATAAATTTACATCTGGGCGTTTAAAGCTACATGCAAAGGTGCAGTTCCCAATCTCGTTGCCAACAGCCATGATTCTGTGTTCCAGGAATATGTCCCTAAACACAAGTACCAGTTGGTACATCGTCCAGCAGTGGCGGCTGGTGGGCTTTTCTTCTGGGGGGGGGGCGGGGCAAATAACCAGCAATAACCCCCCCTCCGGGCCGCACAGCAAGGCACTGATGCCCCCCGCACCAGGGGTGGCCGTGGCATTGTCAGCCAGCACCCCACCCTACTTACTATGTGGCGGGCTGTGTCCTCCTCGCCTCTCCTGCTGTGTCCTCCTCTCCTCCTGAGTCCTTCGGGCAGCGACAGCAGTGGGTCCAGCTTCAGCGTGTGTCCTCTTCCACAGCGCTCCAATAGGATTGCCTGGCGCTTTGGCCAATCAGGAAACAGGTCTCGCTGACCTGCCTACTGTTTGGTGGGGAGTAACTATAGTGTAAAAATAGCGAAAATTCATTCACTATGGTCATACAATTGGGTGGGATCGGGGCACACTCTCTGTGCCTTGAGCCCACCCTGTTTTGAAGCCTATTAGAGCCTACGGCTCTAATCAGGTGCTTAAAAAAACACATCCCTGCCCAAGGAATTCATGTGCCCGGTGTTCTGAAAGGGGCCGGACACATGGATAGGGAGGGCGGCGGAGGTGTTGGGGGGGCGGCACCCGTGCGCCCACAATGCACAAACTGCCCCTGGTGTCCAGTCTGTCATAGATTTTGTCAGGCTGCTAGCAGCAGAGCTGGATGCTGAACCTGTGCCTTCTGGGTGTCCAAAAACACCAGGATTTCACACTAATGGGCCAAACTCTCTGTGTGCATGTATCTTTATCTGCAATGGACAAAGTGTTAGAGTCACTTGATAGCCCACCACCGAACCCACGTATCCTCATCTTGGCTGCTCAAGCCAAAACACTCCAATAAAAAAAAAAAAAAAAAAAAAATGGAGATCCAAGAGGATTGGGACTTTGATAGTTTATACAAGGTAGTGAGAGGGCAAAAAACATTTGAAGAGCCCACTGGCTCAAGGTAGGCTGCTTACAACAGACAAGGCTACCCTCCAAAGGGGATTCCAGCAGGTTACCAGCAATTGTTTTTGCATATACTGTACGGAAGGAGCACCAGACCAAAGGATTAAAAAAAAAAGAAAAAAAGTCCCAATTCATTTATTGATATTGTGCTAAAAGACAGCCAACGTGTTTCGGAGGTCAAAGGAACTCCCACTTTATCAGGGCTTCAGTTAAAAAAAGGAAAGGCGCTTGAATGGACTCAAAGTAAGGCTTTCCGGTTTGAATCTGTGCAGGGAAGCTGGTTGCTGGATTAGAAGAATTTCTGGCCAGCAGTATCTGCATGAGCAGTCATAATAAGAACAGATTCAAACAGGAAAGCCTTACTTTGAGTCACATACAGTGCATCCGGAAAGTATTCACAGCACTTTTTTTCTACATTTTGTTATGCTACAGCTTTATTCCAAAATGGATTAAATTCATTAATTTTCCTCAAAATTCTACAAACAATACCCCATAATGACAATGTGACAGAAGTCTGTTTGAAATCTTTGCAAATTTATTAAAAATAAAAAAAGGGAAAAAAATCCCATGTACATAAGTATTCACAGCCTTTGCTCAATACGTTGTTGAAGCACCTTTGGCACCAATTACAGCCTCAAGTATTTTTGAGTATGATACCACAAGCTTGGCACACCTATTTTTGGGCAGTTTATCCCATTCTTCCTTGCAGGACCTCTCAAGCTTCATCAGGCTGGATGGGGAGCGTCGGTGCACAGTCACTTTCAGATCTCTCCAGAGATGTTCAATTGGGTTCAAGTCTGGGATCTGGCTGGGCCACTCAAGGACATTTCACAGAGTTGTCCCGCAGCCATTCCTTTGTTATCTTGGCTGTGTGCCTAGGGTCGTTGTCCTGATCAACCAAGGCTGTCCAGGAGGACAACCATAGCACAAGAGAAGCAAGCACTCCGTAAAGCCAGAGCGGCAATTAGATGAAAATGCTGAAAAGGACTGGGAAAGCTTCCGGGATATTGTGCACTCTTCTGCACTAAAGCACCACCTTCACCGTGCTCACCAGAACGACCCGTCGTCAACAGCTAAGAAAAATGCCTTCAACAACACTTGCAGGATCGTACAGAGCAGGCTGCGCAAGATGGAGGACTCCTGGTTGAACGCCAAAGCAGATGCAATCCAGAAGTTTGCTGAAGCCCTCAGATTCTTGCATGAACCTAAGCCCTCAGGGAGCTCCCCTCTACTGGACTTAGATGGTGCAGCTCTCATTACTGAGAAAAACTGATTTTACAGCGTTGGGCTGAGCACTTCCAATCCGTACTGAACCGCTCATCCTCCATCAATAACGAGGTGATTGACAGAATGCCCCAGGTGGATATCAACTACAGCCATGACATCCCACCATCAGAGGCTGAAACCTTACAGGCCATCAACCAGCTGTCCAGAGGCACGGCCCCAGGATCTGAAGTGATTCAAGCAGAAATCTCTAAGGCTGGTGGTGCAGTGATTGTCGACAAACTTACTCAGCTATTCCAGTCCTTCTGGAAGCAAAGATCCATTCCTCAGGAACTAAAAAACTGTCCATTATACCCCTCTACAAGAAAAAAGAAAAATCGGCAAGTCCGTGATAATCATAGAGGAATATCAATGCTTTCCACCGCAGGCAAGATCCTTGCTCGAGTGTTGCTGAATCGCCTGATTGACCACCTGGAACAGGGTCTACTGCCCAAGACACAGTGCGGCTTCTACAAAGAGCGTGGCACTGTGGACATGATCTTCGCAGCCCGTCAGCTCCAGAAGTGTCAAGAGCAGAATCGTGAGCTGTAAACCATCTTTGTGGCTCTCACCAAGGTTTTTGACACCGTCAGTCGCAAAGGTCTGTGGCGCATCATGTCGAAGTTTGGGTGCCCTGACAGATTCATCCTCGTGGTACGTCAGTTCCATGACAGCTCGTGTTCTGGATGAAGGAGAAGCTTCAGAGACCTTTCCCATCACAAACGTCGTCAAGCAAGGGTGCATGCTAGCACCGACCCGGTTCAGCATGTCTTCAGCCATGCTATCAGACGCCTTTCAAAACAGTTCCTTGGGATACAGAACTGATGGGAAATTGTTCAACCTGCGAAGACTCCAGGCTGTCACCAAGATAATGGAGATTGTGCTACGAGAGTTCCTTTTTGCTGACAACTGTGCCCTGAATGCTGGATCAGAGCAGAAAATGCAAGCAAGTATGGACAAATTTGCATCAGTATGCGACAACTTCGGCCGCTTTATCAACACAAAGAAAACCAAAGTGATGCACCAGCCGGCTCCGAAAGCCGAACACCAAGAGCCAATTTACATACCTTGGCAGCACCCTCCCCCACGCAGTGACGATTGACATCAAGGTCAACTGCAGAATCGCCAAGGCAAGCTCTGCATTTGGCAGACTGCGGACCAATATGTGGGACCACAATGGAATAATCCTTTCTACAAAGCTTAAAGTCTACCGGGCTGTAGTGCTAACTATAATCTACAGGTGTTTCACCAGGCCTGCAGAAACACCACTCAGCGCTAGGGGTGCAACGGATCGCAATCGATCCGTGATCCGATCCGCGGAGGTTGATCCGAACCGCGGAGGTTGATCCGTACGGGACACCTCTGTGGCCTCGGCCATAGGAAAGGCCGCGGCTTTGGCCTAGCTCCGGAGCGGCGGCCATCTTGGTACACCCGGCGGCTGTTTAGCACGTCGAATGATGGAGCGATCACTTGTAACAAACCGGCGTCATGTCATGACGCCGGTTCCTCTCTCTCCCCTCTGTGTACTGATCTGTACAGTGGAGGGGAGAGATCGGATGGCAGCAGTGCCAATACTCTGCAATGCCCTGCCAATACGCTGCAATGCCCTGCTGCAATGCCCTGACAATACTCTGCAATGCCCTGACAATACCCCACCATACCCTGCCAATATACCTGCCAATATACTCTGCCAATACCCTGCCAATACTCTGCCAATAGGGAGATTGTGGATATTACTGTGGGGGAGATTGTTTTTTTTGTTGATCCGAAAATGATCCGAACTGTGACTCCTGATCCGAGGAACGATCCGAACCGTGAGTTTTTTGATCCGTTGCACCCCTACTCAGCGCCAGGTCACTATGCTGATCCCAAATACAGATAAGTGTAAACAGATATTAATGAACATTAAAAAAGTGCATAAATGTGAATAAACATCACTTTGCAGCTATGTAGATATTCATAAACATTCATAAATGCATATATATGATTATAATCCACTTTGCGGCTATGCAGAGAGGAAAACCAGGGAAAAAAAGAGCACCTGTCTCAAACAAAATACTTAAATATAAACACTGTGTTAAAAATAATCCAAAATTAGACTAAATCGTCACACTGACGTCAGCGCCGCTACACAGGAGACGATGGTCGACAACCAGGAAGTGACCATCGTCTCCTGTGTAGCGGCGCTGACGTCTCATGGTGAAGTTTACACAGTCTCACTACTTGCTTGCTTGATTGATTGCTCTTTTTTAAGCTAATTGATGTACGTATATTTATTGAAGGGGGGTTGCTGTTTTTTATATGTGGAAGGGTATACAGTCAATAAACAGGATCACGCTATGTGCACTTTTCTTTCCGTTTTTTGACTTATTATGAGCCCTGAAAATCCGTGACCCTTCATGAAGTGATGTTAACAACAAGTTGCTGGCAAAGATTTATATTCTGAATGCTCTATTACTCCCCAATTCTGGTGAGTTTAACCCCCTAGGGGGAGAGTGCTCGCACCGGGTGGATTTCCTAGTGATCGGTGGAAGGTGCATGCTGAGGAATATTTTCATGGTCACCTGATTAATATTTTTGAACTACACCCTGAACTTTACATCACTGCCCTTTACAAGGGACTTTCTCCTAAGGGACTTTCTGTTACAGGATTTTCCTTTGCATGTGTTGCTGGCCGCATGTTTTAGCTGTTAATTGCTCAACATTAGCGCTGTCTAGTGTGACGATTTAGTCTAATTTTGGATTATTTTTAACACAGTGTTTATATTGTAGTGCTAATTACCCTGATGTATGCCAGTAAGACCTGGACTGTATACAGGAGGCACGCTCGGCAACTGAACCATTTCCACACGACCACACGACTTGCCAAAAACACAAGTCCTCTCCAGAGCAGGCCTGCCATTAGTTCACACCCTGATGATGAAAGCCCAGACACGCTGGGCAGGCCACGCTGCAAGGATGGCAGACCATGGCATCCCCAAGCAGCTCCTCTATGGTGAGCTGTCTCAAGGAAAGCGATCATGCGGGGGACAAAAGAAGCTATACAAGGACACGCTGAAAGCCTCTCTCAAGTCCCTGGATATCCACACCACCTCCTGGGAAACCCTGGCACAAGACCGATTAACATGGCGCACGCTGATCCACCAAGGCTGTCAGACATCTGAGTCCAGAAGGACAACCATAGCACAAGAGAAGCGAGCACTCCGTAAAGCCAGAGCTGCAAATGCTGCAACAGTGGTGCCCACACATGTCTGTGGTAGAACATTATTATTTAATCGCTCTTAACAGCCACCTATGGACACATCGTGGACAGCCAAAAACCTGTTAGATGTCAAGGTCCTCTTCGAAAACAATGGACGAACATCATCACATGTGATTTTTTATTTTTGTTTTTTATTTCAAACAAACTTCTTTCACGTCGTCATTATGGGGTATGGTTTGTAAAATTTTGAGGAAAATAATGAATTTAAATCTATTTTGGAATAAGGCTGTAACCTAAAAAAATGTGGGAAAAGTGAAGCGCTGTGAATACTTTCTGGATGCACTGCAGTTAGTCTGGTTAAAAAAAAGACACAAGTCCATCTAGTTCAACCAATAAAAAGTTCAACCAATAAAAAGGGGAAAACAAACCAAAACATTTTTTTGCAATCCTATATATCCAATTCTATACGCACAGTTGATCCAGAGGAAGGCAAAAAATCCACACCAAGCATGGGAAAAAATTCCTTCCTGATCCCCGAGAGGAATTCTGATATTCCCTGCATCAGCTTTGCCTATAAATGTTAGTATCCAGTTATGTTATGTACATTTAGGAAAGAATCCAGGCCTTTCTTAAAGCAATCTACTGAGCTGGCCAGAACTGGAGGGAGTCTATTCCACATTTTCACAGATCTTACTGTGAAGAAGCCTTTAAGTATTTGAAGATTAAATCCCTTTTCCTCCAGATGCAAAGAGTGCCCTCTTGTCTTCTGTGGTGACCTTAAAGGGTAAGTTCACCTTTAGAGAAAATCTGTAAGGTGAACTCACACTGGACCCTCTCCTCATCCCCCCCAGTCCCGCTGACCTTGAGTGCCGTGATCTTCCGCTGTGACACATCGTATAGCCGCTTTACCAGTCCGGGCATAAGAAATCCCCGCAGCTTAATCTCCTAAACGTACCTCATAAAAGGTACGTATAGGAGGCATTCAAATTGGCTGGCGCCGTCACATGAACAGCGCTGACCAATCAGAACCTGCGTAGGCCATCCTGTCAGCGGGGGGAGACGAGGAGAGAAAGCCGTGAGGATTTCAAATCCCTGGACCGCTAAAGCAGGTGTACAATGTGTCACAACGGGAGATTGCGGCACTCAAGGTCATCGGGACCGGGGGGATGGGGAGAGGGTCCATTGCACATTCACCTCAAGGGAGAATAAAGTCAGTTCCTCTAATCTTTCCTCATAGCGGAGCTCCTCCATGCCTCTTATCAGTTTGGTGACCCTTCTCTGTCCATTCAAGGTTCTCTCATCACATATTCTCGGTGAGACACAATGGGGTAGATTTACTAAAACTGGTGCAATCAGAATCTGGTGCCACTGTGCATGGTAGCCAATCAGCTTCTAATCTAAGCTTGCTTAAATAAGCTTTGGCAATAAAACCTGAAAGCCGATTGGTTTCTATGCAGAAGTGAGCCTGATTTTGCACTCTCCAGCTTTAGTAAATAAACCCCACTATTTATTTTCTTTTTACTTGGCTCTCTTTACCATTGCTACACTGCTTTTTGGGTTCCCATTCTTTTTCTTTTTTTTTTAATCTTTGGTTTATTTATCAGTTGTGTAACCACTTTATTGATATCATATCAATCTTTACAGACATTCTTTGGAATTATATACAGCACCAATTTTATATCACAGCTGATAACTGGGGAGTTCATTCTAGTGCTTACTCATTGGTGTTGGTGCCGCCATTTCGTCAGGGTTATTACCACCTTAGCTCCCGGGGATGACGTCTCCTACAGTGCCTCCAGCCATTATTATCATCAATACATTTGTTACCCATATACTACAGATAGGTAAGAGCGTTTGGGATCCATTTTTGTTCCCCCTCTTTTCCCTTTTTCTTACCCCCTTTTTTTTTTATCTACCATCATACTATTTTGGCATTTTATTCTATTATAGATACGTCCAATCTGCATCTGCTCCTGATGAGTGGCACTATTTCCACAAAAGGCATAGAGCTTTCCTATGATGCTACATCACAGTAACCATGTGCAATACTTGAATTTTATTATAAAGAACTATCCCCATTACTATTATCATGTTTACATGTTATCATGTTTGTTTGCTCTGGGTATACATACTTTAGGTCCATTACAATGTGTATCATGTTGGTATATTGTGTACATATGTATGTATTAATTGGAAAGAGATCTATCTATCTATCTATCTATCTATCTATCTATCTATCTATCTTTTTTTCTTTCTACTGTTTTATATGTATGTGTGCTCATATGTAATAAACAATTATGATATATCTATTGGGTTGTTCCCACTACCTCCTCTTTCTTTCAATGTACCAGGGATGGAGGTATATGAATTTACCAGTCATGGCCTCATATAAAGTCCCACCCTCTTCCTTTTTTGTTTTCATTCAAGGTTCTAATTTTTAACTGAAGACCTGGTGAAGGAGGAGTTCCTTTTGACCCTTGAAATGCGTTGGCTGTCTTTTAGCACAATATCAATAAATTCATATGGACTCATTTTTGTCTGGCACTCCTTCCATATATGCATGTTTTTTTCCTGGCAAGCCGAAACACGGGGGGTTATTTACTAAGCCTGAAGAGTGCAAAATCTGGTGCAGCTCTGCATAGAAACCAATCAGATTCCAGGTTTTATTGTCAAAGCTTAATTGAACAAGCTGACGTTAGAAGCGGATTGGCTACCATGCACAGCTGTATCAGATTCAGAGTGCACCAGTTTTAGTAAATATACCCCACTGTCCGCTGGGAGAAGGTCCCATGCTCCACAATACCCAAAAGCACCACTTATGATGGTGCTTCAATTGAGCAATGGTGCAGTTGGGCAGTGCAGAGTAGAAGAGTAAGAGTGGGTTTGCGAGACAAAGTGTTAGATTCTCATGATGGCCCACTGCCTGACTCATTTAAACTTATCTGAGGAGAAGGTCCCATGCCCCGAAAAACCAAGTATGATGATGCTTCAACTGAGCAATAGAGCAGCAGGGCAGTGCCCACCCCCTGACCCCTGACTGGATGCTATGCCTGTGCCTCCTGGGCACCCAAAAATGCTGGGATTTGAAGCACATGAGCTAAATGCTCCTTCTGCATGAGGCCTAATCCTGGTGTGGCCCTACAGTCTCAGATTACATTAAATTACAAACCAAGGATACTGCCAGCCCAGAATTCAGATACTACTAAAACTCCTATGGCATTAAAGGGGTCGTAAACCTTCGTGTTTTTTCACCTTAATGCATCCTATGCATAAAGATGAAAAAGCACCTGGCAGTGACCGCCCCCCCCCCCCCCGTTTTACTTACCTGAACCCTCGAACTTGACCCACGTGGAAGCGCTGTCTCTCTGCCCAGGGTTCTCGGCTCTTGATTGGATAGATTGATAGCAGCGCAGCCACTGGCTCCCGCTGTCAATCAAATCCAATGACGTAAGCGCCGGGGGGTAGGGCCGATTCCTGCATTCAGCCTCTATGGACGCTGAATGCTGGACTCGGGATTGAGCCCGCAAGGTAATCCTCTCGGGGAAGGGCTTCCCTGAGGGGGTTATCAGATGTGGGGAGGAGCCGCCGGGGGACCACAGAAGAGCAGGTTCGGGGCCACTCTGTGCAAAACAAGCTGCACAGTGGAGGTAAGTATGATATGTTTGTGATTTTATTTTATCTTACCTTTACAATCACTTTAAGATAACCCAGGGGTCCCATTGCTATCTTTCCAAGGTACTTCTCTCAGAACAGGCTTCCTGACATCTGACAGAAGTGGGAACTGAAGCCTCTTCTACCATCTTGAAGGTTACAACGAGATTGTTTTTTTTTCTAGGTAAAGGTACTACACAAGCTTGAAAATTGGGGGACAATGCTGCATTTGCTAATTTCCTTTCTCACAAAGGGACTTATTGACAAGGCCCCATACAGACAGGAATTTTCACATACACATAGCATTTGCACCTCGGTTGCTAGGCAACTGTAACACATCAGAGACAGGCCTCACCGTTGCTGATCTGGTTCTGCATGAGGGAGGAGGGCGGCAGGCTGGCACCCAGTGCATCGCTCAGGTTGCCCTGTGAGTGGAGGGTCTGGCTGGGGCCCGTTTGGCTCATCCCTCCAGGGCCCAGGTTTATGTTCTGCGCTGGCGGCTGCAAATAAAGCTATGTCATTTCACAGGCAAAAAAACAGCACCGGGCCAGAGACAAAGGATGCAAACACAAAAGACAACTAGGCTTCTCTATTCTCCATCTACTGCGCTATCGCTTTGAACTATACACAGAAAGAAGGCTTAGAAAACATTAGCGTGCATTGATGTAGTGAAGATATATACATATATTCATTTCCTTTTAGGCCTCGTTCACATGGGGCGTATGCATCTGTGCCCCATGTGACGGCCATGTTTACCCACATGGAGATGTACAGGTGTTCCATGCATCCCCGTGCGGACAGTCCTATTCAGGTCATGTTGGAAACAGTGACTGTGTCCGTGCAGCCGCTGCATCCCAATTGACAGCAATGGAACTGCCTGCATGGGGATGCCTAGAACACCTGTAAATCCTTGTGTGGGTAAACATGGCCATCACATGGGGCACAGATTTATAGGCTTCATGCACATGGCTGTACAGCGAGCAGAGCCCGCATAATCACTCTCTTGGGAGGCACCGAGACCATGTACGTCCGTCTGTTCATTGAGATGAATTAGAAGATGCAGCTGTGCTAGGTTATGCACTGGGGTATTGTAAAGCCAATGCATGGATGTATGGAGACTATCTGTATCCATAGTAAACATCCAGGTGCTATATGCTACCCTGGCACATAACCATGTACAGCCACAATACCACAATATCTTCTACTTTATCTCAATACTCCGCAGGGGCAGGTCTCCGGAGAATGATTATGTAGGCCAAGCACGCTGTACGCCCCCGTGAAGCCTACAGCTATCTTGTAGTAAGAACATATTTATTTATATAGTGCCAAAAAATGTATGCATAGCTTTACATACTGTACGTTCACATCACTCCCTGCCCTCAAGGAAATTACAATCTCACCTGGATAGACATACGCATTTCTTTTTTGAGACCGTGACGGGTCAGCAAAAAGCAAAAACACCAAGGGAACATGTGAACACACAAAAAAAGTGCACTGTGTGTTACTGAACCCTTCCCTGACCCCCCCCCCCCCCCCCCCCCCAAGATGCAAGGCTCTTGACAGGGACAAGGCACTTTGGTCCTCCTAGTCAAAAGACTTAGCAGACCCTTCTCCTTGTGACCAGCTAAAGCCGGGTACTAGGTGAGGTCTCCCGAAGAGGGACCTCCTAGAAAGGTGAGGAAGGAACCTAATGGCCACACATCTTCTATACTAGAGCCAATTTAGACAGAAGACAATTAAGCTATGTTGGAGTGTGGGGGGGGAATCAAAGTACCATTTAGGTAGAGGGCTAGTTGGGATTTAAAATTGAGGACCCCAGTGCAGCAAGGCAAAAGGGCTAACCACTAAACCACTTAGTATACACCAATCAGCCAAACCATTATGGCCACCCACCCATATCCATATTGAGTAGGTCACCCTTTTGTCACCAAAAACAGCCCTGACCTTTCGAACCATGGACTCCTCTAGACAAAGCATCACACAGTCTCTGCCAGCTTGCCTTCTTCCCATAGCGTATCCTGGTCTCTTCCCCAGGTAAGTGGCACACACGCGCCCAGCCATCCACATGATGTAAAAGAAAACATGATATATCAGACCAGGCCAACCTTCTTCTCTTTGCTCTGTGGTCCAGTTCTGATGCTCACGTGCCCATTGTAGGCACTTTTGGCTGTGGACACGGATCAGCATGGACACCCTGACCTGTCTGCATCTACACTGCCCCATACACAACAAACGATGATGTCCTGTGTGTTCTGACACCTTTCTATCAGAACCACCATCAACTTTTTCAACAAGTAACTCTTCTATATGGATCGGACTACATGGGCCAGCCTTCACTCCCCACGTGCTTCAGTAAGCCTTGGCCAACCATGACCTTGTCACCGGTTCGCCGTTTTTCCTTCCTTGGATGACTTTTGGTCAGTCTGGACCACTGCAGGCCAGGAACATCCAACAAGAGCTGCAGTTTTGGAGTTGCTCTGACCCAGTCGTCTAGCCATTACAATTTGGCCCTTGCCGAAGTCGTTCAAATTCTTACGCTTACCCAAGCTTTCAACAAATGTACTTTACGGATAACATGTTCACTTGCTACCTAATATATCCCACCTAGGCTTTCAGATTCCAAGGCTTTCAGTTGGCATTGTAATGAGATAATCAATATTATTCACTTTACCCATCAGTGGTCATAATGTCATGGCTAATCAGTGTACCGCTACGTGCACTGCATAGCAGGTATCTTCATGTCAGCTCTTAGCTTCTCAAATGTCATATATGCCTGGGTGCCTTTGTATGCAAACCTTGACCAGCTCCTGTGCCCGCCCCCTTTTGCGCCTCCCTACTGGACAGGCAGGCTGCTGGTCCCAGTGATAAGATTACTGGGAGGTAAGGGAAAGCAGACAAGCCAAAGCCCAGGACAGTCACAATAGAGAGCCATTAGTTTGCTGGAGAAGTTTACAGTTTACTATGCTTCATCAGCAGAGTGGTGGGGGATGGGGGGCAGATACTGGAAACTATCCCCCTGCAGTGGGGCATGGTGGGGGAGACAGAAAGAAAGAAAGCTGACAGGGGGAGCCACAGGAGGACTGGTTCCAGTGATAAGGTAGTACAGCTCGTCCTCCAGCTCAGGTGCCCAGGCCTCCCTGTTAAACTGATGGGGCCTGGGCCCGGTACAGGAAGCCTCGCTGTACCCCCTTATCGGCGGCCCTGGATTCTATTGATCCATGGGTTAACCACATGCAAAAATCAGAATACAATATCTTCACGATAGGGATCCTTAAGGCCCTAATTCCTCATCTATAGGTGGAAGAAGGCAGAGGTATGTGTGGACTTCTCTACTCACCGCAGGAAGCAGAGATTGCATGTTCTGATTGGAGTCTGCTATAGTGGCAAGATAGACCAGATTTCTGTGCAGGATCTGCTGATATCTAGTCAAATGTAAAACATAAACATACAGTATACATTAATTGAAAGCAATTTATTGCAAATCAACCCCCCCGCCCCACACACACACACACACACACACACACACACACACACACACCCCCCGGTGGAATATAATGGCTCTGCATGTTAACTGAGTAATAGTTATAATGTTTGCTTAGTAAACCTATTTAGTAGACATGTGCACTGACAAATAAATTTGTTCGTTTTCATTTCATTCGGTTTTTTTTTTTTTTGCTTTTTCGGAAACTCTGAAATTTGAAAATTCGGATTTTCGAATTTCCGCATTTCCGAAATTTCTGAATTCTCGAATACCAAATTTTCAGAATTCGGAAATTCAAAAACCAGAAATTTGAAAATCTGAGAAAAAAAAAAAAGAAAGAAAATCAGTAAAATCCGAAATAATAACTAACTAATAATAACTAACTTTTAAATTATATGTATTGGAATTTCCTTTCAAATTTGGCTGTTTGTGAACGTAATGAATACAAATTTATTTGAAGTTACGAATTATCCGAAATAACGAATGTCACATGTAAACAAATTAATAATAAATAATAATGAAAAGGTTTTATTATTATTATTTATTATTATTAGATCATTACGTTCCATTCTTTTAGATAGGGCATTCATTATTTCCAATAATAAACTTCGGATAAATTCGTACTCGTTATGTTCACTAACAGCCAAATTTGAAAGGAAATTCCAATACCTATAATTTAATAGCTATTATTAGTTAGTTATTTGAGATTTTCGAGTTTTCGAATTTTCATTCTTTTGAATTCTCAGATTTTCATTCTTATTTTCGTTTTTTTTTAAATTTCCGAATTTTTCAAATTTCCGAATTTCCTCGTTTCGAATTTCCAAATTTTCGGAAATTCAGGAATTTCGGAAATGGAAAAATTCAGAAATTTCGGAATTAACAAATTTGTCAAAATTAGTTAAAAAACGAATTCGGAACTAAATGAATTGCACATGTCTACTATTTAGTATTTCTATTCCAGTGTTCTATGATGGCATAGCTAAGCAACAGCCACACCCCTCAGCATAAGAAGGGGCATGTCTGACCAAGTCTGGTACTGAGTGCTGATTACAGAGTGCCCTAGATCTAACTCTGGTGCCAACTGCACTGCACAGTTATATTTAAACACCCTCCATAGCTACTGTAACAGGAAAGTATGGGTAAAACTATTAAAGCAAAGGCCATTGGTATCCAACTGTAAATTCATAGCTATGACTTCAGTTTTTTTTTTTTTATTAAAGAAAAAAAAAAAAAAAAAAAGAGGCGCAAGCACTCAGGCCATTTGTGTATGAATCCTCAAGCCCCATTTGCACTTGGGCATTTTTGGTGCAGTTAAATGGAGTGTGAAATGACAGTCAATGGCACTGTTCACATTTCATGTAGTTCATTGCCATGCATGCCTACTATGACTGCCCAGATACTCACTGTGTGCACTCGGCAGTCTTGCCCTTGCTTTGATAATCCATTATACATTGTATCAGGTGGTGGTTCTCATCCAACATCTGTTCAAGAAAAACAAAAAACAAAACAAAAGAAAGATGTTATTTTATGGAATTTTTTTTTTTGGAGAATGTTTTCTTTAAAGTGGAGTTCCACCCACTTTTACAACTCTTCAGCATCCCTCCCTAAACTGTGCACTGTAAATTAATTGGATATTTTTTTATTTTTTTTTCTCAGCACCTACTGTATATCTGCTGTATTCATTTTTCACTTCCTCCTCCCTGGCCGTGGCCCATCGCATCATTTCCTGTTTGCAATGCCTTCTGGGACGGGGCGGCAACTTCCTCTGACACTGCCGTTGCTATGGAAACCTGACCTGAAACCTATTACACTGCTTGTGCTGCACTGAGCATGTGCGAGATCTGCAAGGATGAGATCCAGGAAGAAATACAGTCTGGCTTCAGATGCCCACACTTAAGATGGCCACGGCCTGCTGTAAGTTTATAAAATAATAAACTACTGCTATAAACTAACAAAACAGACCTTAGTTTACAGACTAACTTTAGTAGAATACATTAAGCTTGTGTATTATAGGGGTATTTTTTTTTCAAAAGTATAATTTCGGCCGGGAACACCACTTTAAAGTTGAATTCCAGGTATGGACATTTTTACATTTACCTTGGCCCAGCTTGGAAGCTGGAAATCAAAGTAGTGATCCCGCAGGTATGGAACATAATACTTACATTGCTCAAAGCTGGACCATTGGGGCCTTTGTAAAAAAATATTCATACCTGGAATTAAAAAAAATAAAATAAAAAAAAAAGGTAGCTGGGTCTTTAATCTGAACTCTGCGAAGTCCACTGCAACAAGTGCCCAGCCTGCCCAAACAGAACTGTGGCAGACTGATGACCTGTAAGTGCATTTTTACGCCAATGATTTGGGAAAAATTTGGGTACCAAAGTTTGTTGCCGTTTCATGGGCATGCATCGTTTTTTGGCTTGACATGTTGGGTATCTGTTTACTCGGCACAACCTCTCCTTTTAGGTCTTAACATAAAACTGGGTAATATATTGTGTTTGTGTGCACTAAAAAAAAACAAAAAAAAAAAAAAAACTTAATTGTATTTTTTACTGAAAATTTTCACATGATAAACCCTTGCGCTAATATTGTACGGCATAAAAAAAAATTCTATGCTTGAAGGTGAAAAAAACTTGTATGCAGCAGCCCCCCTAATACTTACCTGACCCCCATCTCTATCCAGCGATGTGCACGGGAGACTTGGCTCTCTGGGACTCTTCTTCCTCATTGGCTGAGAAAATCCCAGCCAGTGAGGAGAGAGAGAGAGAGAGTGAGAGAGAGAGAGAGAGAGAGAGAGACAGGGGACGGGGCGGAGCCGCGGCTGTGTGTGTAAATGGACACGCAGAACAGGCACTCGCAGTTGGGGGCACTCGGCAGGAGGAAGGGGCCAGGAGTGCCAACTGGGGACCCGAGAAGAGGAGGATCACGGATGCTCTGTGCAAAACCATTACACAGAAAGGGTAAGTATGACATGTTTGTTTGTTTTTTTTTTTTAATTGACTTCAATATCACTTTAAAGTGGTTGTAAATCCTTACATATACCCAGTGAAGGGAGTAGCCTCAGGGGAGTTGTACCAGTTTATCTGCATCAGTCTTCTCTACATCTGTTGGTCTTTGCCTAAACTTCCTATCCTTTAAATCTGTTATTGTTACTACTTTCTTGTCAACGGATTTTGATAACAGTGTCATTTTGCAATTTCTTTTGTTACATCATAACTTTTTTTATTGTCATTTAAAAAAACTGAATAAAAAGATTGAAATGAAAATACGGAATTTATAAAGCTTGTCTGAGCTGTCAAAAAAAAAGGCGAGGAGAGCTGAAATTACACACTGGAGAGCTCAGTGAGGAGAACACTGAGAGCTGATTGGAGGGAAGGGACACACCCCCTTCACACAAGACACAGGAACCCGAGCTGATGCTGTCAATCACTGGCTCTGTGTGCTTGAGCTCCCTCCCGTTACCTTTTTTCGCTTGGTGTCTGGAAAACTTGTCAGAAGTGATACATGCTGATAGCAGAGGAATGAGGCAGCAGACAAAAAATACACTTTGTGCTCTGGATTGAGACAAAGTACACACTATAGAGGGATATGCTGTGTTCATATTTTATGTCTGAGTTTTACAACCACTTTAAAGTGAACTTAAAGCAGACCTTCAAACTTAAACATATGTGATGGTGTCCTGCTTCCTCCCCCCTCCTTCTCTTACAAATGGATATCAATAGTATTTTGTTTTTTTTTTTTTTACAGTTATTTGCACTGCAAAGCAGCACTTCCTCATTCCTCACCTAGGCCAGAATAGTGTGTGTGTTTTCCCCGCCCACGACCCCCCCCCCCGCCGTGTCCCGCGTGATCCCTGCAGGACATCTGTACACGCACAGGTTCACCCGAAAATCTGCACACGTGCATGTGAAGTCCTAAACTATGCGGTCTTGTGCAGATGTCCCGCAGGGCTCTTCTCTGACCTGAAGGCCGGGCAGAGACCCTCGGCACATATGCCCCAGTGCCATAATGGGGGGGGCAGAGCAAAGGGACAAAGACTTTCAAGTGTTTGTTACCTCAACACTTCATATTCCTGATATGTGCCTGCTATACCATGTATTTGTATGAGAAAGTATCCTGTTCTTATTGTATTGCTTCCTTTGTGTGCAATCCCTGGTATTCCTACCAGTCCAATTGCTTTCCTTTCCTATTAAAAACTGACCACAGTAAGCAGGAAGAGCACAGCGTAGTCAGTTCTCTAGTCATGCTGGGAACTCAGTGTCCTCCAATGATCAGACTTGTCCTGGCATGCCCCCGCTGCACAGACATTCACTGGGAAGCTCAGTGTACTGCTAATTTTCCTCCCCCAGCTCTCATGCAGCTGAGGAGAGAATGAATGTGATCATTAGTAGCCTCCCTGGCGGTTAAATTTGAGCACCATTAGCGGTGACCCCGAGCCACACTCGGGATTACATCTCAGGATCCTGGTGCGGTGTACTTGCCTTGTCCTCAGGATCCTGCGATGTCCCCCCGCGGTATCTGCTGGCTCCGTCCTCCTCCCGAAGCCTTTCTGTGCCGGCCTCCGTTCCCTGCTAGCGTTGCAACGCACGGGGGCGGAGCCTGGCAGCAAATTCGAAAAAGTGAAAATTCATAACACATACAGTACACTGTAATCTTACAGATAATATTACTGTATGAAATCATTTCACATCCCTTTTGTCCCCAGTGCTTTGGCCTATGCCCTGCATGCAGTTTTATATTATATATACTGTTCTTTCTGCCTGGAAACTGGAGATTGTCCATAGCAACCAAAAAGTGTCCCTTTACTTCAAAAGTGGCTTTAGACCAGCTAGAAAACAGCGATAGTAAATTAGAACACTTGCAGAATTGAGCGATAGTGAATCGTGGGGAAATTTATTTTATTATTATTATATTATTATTTTTTATAATTATTTATATTTTTTTATTATATTATAATTTATGATTTTGTGTTTCAAACTTCATCATACCCGGGATATCTACTAGACTCTTGTTTGGACAGATCTAAGTGTGTTATTGCTAAGAATTACAGGCCTACAATATAAAACGCCAAATTTCTATGCAAAATAATTGTACCGCTTTGAGATGCAAAAATCTGAAATAATCATACCGCCAGGGAGGTTAAAAAAGAGGGGGAAAAAAAAAAAGGTATAATCTATACAAAAATGTTTTGCCTTTCATTTCTATTGTAAACTGAATGGGTTATTTTACAATCACTTTAAGTTCTTTAACTTTTTTTTTTTTTAATTTACTTTATTCAAAAAGTTCCTCTCCTCCCCCTCTTTCTGCAATGATGTATGTTTTTCATAGCTTTTTTTAGTGGAATGCAGCTCATCTTTGGCCTTGGACAGAATGACGCTCCGGTCCGAAGTCTCTTTGGATACCCACGTCTCTCAGGAGGCTTCGGAGATGTGCAGGACCCACTGCGCATGCGCAGTGAGCGTCATCAGGAGGCCAGCTGCTAGGACTTGGAAGAGACAGCCAAGCTCCTGATGATGTCACAAAAAAGATGGCAGCGTGTGGTGGTGGCTTTTAGCAGACCATAATGGGAGATCGACTGGATTCACGGAGAGAAGGAGTATGCTAATCCATCTCAATCTGCCATACCAGGTTAGAAGGGGTTAATATTACAACTAATCCGGTTTTGGGGGTTCAGTGATAAAGTTCCTCTATAATGTGAGGTTGGCTGCTGAAAACAGTGTCCATACATTGAGGGGAAAAAGTGTTTGACCCCCTGCTGATTTTGTACGTTTGCCCACTGACAAATGATGAGTCTATAATTTTTATGGTAGGTTTATTTTAACAGTGAGAGACAGAATAACGACAAAAATATCCAGAAAAACGCATTTTAAAAAAAATGTATAAATTGATTTGCATTTTAATGAGTGAAATAAGTATTTGACCCCTTCGCAAAACATGGCTTAGTACTTGGTGGCAAAACCCTTGGTGGCAATCACAGAGGTCAGACGTTTCTTGTGGTTGGCCACCAGGTTTGCTCACATCTCAGGAGGGATTTTGTCCCACTTCTCTTTGCAGATCCTCTCCAAGTCTTTAATGTTTCGAGGCTCGCGTTTGGTAACACGAACCTTCGGCTCCCTCCACATATTTTCTATGGGATTAAGGTCTGGAGACTAGTTAGGCCACTCCAGGACCTTAATGTGCTTCTTCTTGAGCCACTCCTTTGTTGCCTTGGCCATGTGTTTTGGGTCATTGTCATGCTGGAATACCCATCCACGACCCATTTTCAATGCCCTGGCTGAGTGAGGTTCTCACCTAAGATTTGATGGTACATGGCCCCGTCCATTGTCCCTTTGATGCGGTGAAGTTGTCCTGTCCCCTTAGCAGAAAAACACCCCCAAAGCATAATGTTTCCACCTCCATGTTTGACAGTGGGGACGGTGTTCTTGGGGTTGTAGGCAGCATTCCTCCTCCCCCAAAAACAGCAAGTTGAGTTGACGCCAAAGAGCTCATATTTGGTCTCATCTGACCACAGCACTTTCATCCAGCTCTCCTCCGAATCATTCAGATGTTCATTAGCAAACTTCAGACGGGTCTGTACATGTGTTTTCTTGAGCAGAGAGAACTTGCGGGCGCTGCAGGATTTCAGTCCTACACAGCGTAGTGTGTTACCAATTGTTTTCTTGGTGACTATGGTCCCAGCTGTCTTGAGATCATTGACAAGATTCTCCCGTGGAGTTCTGGGCTGATTCCTCACCGTTCTCATGATCATTGAAACTCCACGAGGTGAGATCTTCCATGGAGCCCCAGACTGAGGGAGATTGACAGTTATTTTGTGTTTCTTCCATTTGTGAATAATCGCACCAACTGTTGTCTCCCTCTCACCAAGCTGCTTGGCTATGGTCTTGTAGCCCATTCCAGCCTTGTGTAGGTCTACAATCTTGTCCCTGACATCCTTGGACAGCTCTTTGGTCTTGGCCATGGTGGAGAGATTGGAATCTGATTGATTGCTTCTGTGGACAGGTGTCTTTTATACAGGTAACAAGCTGAGATTGGGAGCACTCCCTTTAAGAGAGTGCTCCTAATCTCAGCTCATTACCTGTACAGAAGACACCTGGGAGCCAGAAATCTTGCTGATTGATAAGGGATCAAATACTTATTTCACTCATTAAAATGCAAATCAATTTATAACTTTTTCGAAATGCGGTTGTTCTGGATATTTTTGTCGCTATTCTGTCTCTCATTGTTAAAATAAACCTACCATTACAATTATAGACTGATCATTTAATTTCTTTGTCGGTGGACAAACGTACAAAAACAGCAGGAGATCTAATCCTTGTTTTCCCTCACTGTACATAGTGTTAGTCATATTTACTTATTTATTTCTCCCAATGTATTTTTTTTCATTGGCTGAGCTTTATTATATGGGGGGGGGGGGATCCCTGTGCAGGAATCCAGCATGCAGAAAATCTTACACATTGCTTCTATGAAGGAGCTTCCTGTAATAAAGATCGATCACTGCTGCTCTCTCTTCTTGTGCAGGGTGACTGGTCTTGTCTCCGCCCCCTCCTGTAGTGGGTGGAGCCTGCTGGGCCCCTCCCACAGCTCTGCTCTGTACAGTGCAGTGCAGTGTTAAGATCACCTCTACTTTTCCAAGGTAATATCTGGGTTTGCAAATGTATTAAGTGCACACAGACTAGATTTATATCCTTTGGGGTTTATTTACCTAAACTGGAAAGTGCAAAATCTTGTGCAGCTGAGCATAGGAACCAATCAGCTTCCAGGATTTTTTTTGGTCAAAGCCTAATTGAACAAGCTGATGTTAGAAGCCGATTGGCTACCATGCACCAGATTTTGCACTCTCCAGTTTTAGTAAATCAACCTCATTGTGTCTATTTATGACGGTTTTTGCTTCTGGAGTTTAGCATTAAGCAAAGATCCCCAACTCATGCAAACTTTGATCCATCACAGGTCCTATCCAGCATGAAAAAACATGAATGAGTAACCTCTGTATCATGACTAGCAGAAATATGACATGCAGGTCACCAAGAGAAACTGAGCATTTCCTGCAAAGGCTGCACGAGCCACATCAAAAGGTGCTGAAAGCCACACGTGTCCCCCAAGCAGCAGAACCTCAGTCTCATTCGCCACTGTTCTGCTTGTAATCAGCCCTACTGACCCTTTACAAGCAACAGCATGAAACCAACACAATCCATCAAGATTTATCTAAAGGAGAAAGAAATCCACCACAATTGTGCAGCATTCACATTGTACACCCTCACTGATCCCTACTCCGGCTTCTCTGATCTGAGAACGAGGTGGGAGGAAATGCAACGGGGATAGTCAGTGCTGACATATTAAGTGTCATTCATGAACCCTCCTCCCCTAATCCACAGATAAGGATGAAGAAGACACTCAAGTGTTGTCTATAGCTGCAACTGTCATGGAGGCAGATGACATCTGAGAGAGGACGTTTAAATGATTAGCATTCACCGGGGCACCCATGCAGGCTTCAATGATCAGGCATATACATACATCTATAGCTCAATGATCACATACATACATACATACATACATACATACATACATACATATATATATATATATATATATATATATATAGCTCAATGATCATGTATGCAGTATACAGCTCAATAATCATGCATATACAGTATATAGTTCAATGATCATATATACAGTATATAGCTCAATGATTGTGCATATACAGTATATAGTTTAACGATCATATATACAGTAAATAGCTCAATGATCATATATACATATATATATATAGATATAGTTCAGCGATCATATATACAGTATATAGCTCAATGATAGCTCATATACATATATATAGTTCAACGGTCATATATACAGTATATAGTATCACATATACATACATACACACATACACACATATATATATATATATATATATATATATATATATATATACATATATTTCATCTCCCAATAATACAGTCTAATTATCAGGAAATACATAGTGCAATGATTATATATATATATATATATATATATATATATATATATATATGTGATCATACATATATAATAGACATCAATGATCATACATACATACTATATATATATATATATATATATATATATATATATATATATATCTCTATCAATGATCATACATACATATATAAATAGATAGTAATTACCAAACACGTACATAATATATATATATATATATAGATAGATAGATAGATAGATAGATAGATAGATAGATAGATAGATAGATAGATATCAATGATCATACATACAGATATAAATAGATATCAGTGATCATACATACAGATATAAATAGATATCAATGATCATACATACATATATAAATATATATCAATGACCATACATACAGATATAAATAGATATCAATGATCATACATACATATATAAATAGATATCAATGATCATACATACAGATATAAATAGATATCAATGATCATACATACAGATATAAATAGATATCAATGATCATACATACATATATAATTAGATATCAATGATCATACATACATATATAAATATATATCAATGACCATACATACAGATATAAATAGATATCAATGACCATACATACAGATATAAATAGATATCAATGATCATACATACATATATAAATAGATATCAATGATCATACATACAGATATAAATAGATATCAATGATCATACATACATATATAATTAGATGTCATTGATGATCTATGAATGAAAAATGTTTCCATTGTGAAGTGTCCATGAATGGTTGTATGTGTCAGGCATCCATCATGCAGATGACATAGCTATGTCTCCTGTATAATATGCATGGCACATGGGTATTGCATGTCCCCTCCTCCCCCTAGAATAAAGCTGGTGCCATCACCCCCTCCACCATCACAGATCCTGTACCTTCTGTATAGTTTGCTGGGTGACTTCTCCTTTTCCTCTGGGTCTGGCTGATGCAAAGGCCACAGACATGATTGCCCCCCTCTGGCCCGGCGTGTGTCTGAGCAGAATAAATTATTCCTGATATTCCTAATATCTGCACCCTTATTAGTAGCCAGAGGATTCTTATTCTACGCAGCAGACAGGGGGGAGACGGTGCCAAATGGTATGATCCGTTCCCCATTCGACGGGCTGCACCGGCCAGATTGCGGTCCACTTATACAGAAAAAAAATTTAAACGATGTAATAAATATACATGTCTGGAGTAAAGGTTATGAAACTAGCAGTGTGGCCCAGTGAATCTTTCCGTCCTCCCCTGCATACATTTAGTACGCTCCATAAGCCGGGTTTCCTGTCTGTAAGCGCCGGGTAGCGCAGGTTCCCGTGGGCGGGGTTTGGTTACGCAATTTGCGTAGCGTAGAGAGGCGGGTAAGGCAAGGGCTCTACGCTGCGCTGGAGGCTTAAGTCGGCTTAGTGGATAGGAGGCGGATGAGTGAGCTGTTTTCAGGAGCAGCTTTCGGTTTGGTGAGCAGTCTGACCGCGCTGTGAGAATGAGCTACGACCGAGCTATCACCGTCTTCTCCCCGGATGGACATCTCTTCCAGGTGGAATACGCCCAGGAGGCCGTGAAGAAAGGCTCCACGGCGGTGAGGACGGCTCTGTGTTCTCTATGGAGGGACTGGTATCCCGCCTGGGGAGGATGGGGGCCTCCCGGGGACAAGGGAGCACACATCGGACCCTCGGCAACCAACCAGGCCTGAGGTCTCATGATAGAGGTCACCTGGTTGCTATAGGCAACAACTCCAGGCCTGTTGCTCTTAGCAACCATTTAGAGCTCAAATACAGAGCGTGTGATTTCTATGGGTATGCCCCTGGCAGCCAATCAGATCCTTAGAAACAGGGCAGCTGGTTGCTATGGGCAACAGCACCAGGTCTCTTTGCCTAAAGAGTGAAACATTTGCCCTTGGCAACCCATCAGATCTCAGGATACAAGGCCTCTGGTTGCTTATGGGCACCACCTCCCAGGTTTTTGGGCCTGGTGGATGAGAAGTGAAACTGTTGCCCCTAGCAACCCATCAAAGCAGGGCATCTGGTTGCTATAGGCAACAGCTCTGAACCTGTTGCTCCTAACAACCATTTAGACCTCAAATACAGAGCATGTGGTTTCTATGGGTAACAGCTTCATGTCTCTTAGCCTGATGGATGAGAAGTGAAATTGTTGCCCCTGGCAGCCAATCAGAGCCTTGGAAACAGGGCAGCTGGTTGCTATGGGTAACAGCACCAGATCTCTTGGCAACCCATCAGATCTCAGGATACAGGGCTTCAGGTTGTTATGGGCAACACCTCCAGGTTTTTGGGCCTGATGGGTGAGAAGTGAAACTGTTGCCCCTAGCAACCCATCGGATCTCAGAAAATGGCATCTGGTTGCTGTGGGCTGGTCTGTCCCAGAAGCAATGCACAGAGAAGAGTGGGGAACTTCGAATCCCCAGACCGGGGGATGGGTAGGGTGTTTTTCAATAAAGGTGAACTTACACTTTAAGGTTTCTTGTTGTAGCTGAATGAATTTCCATCTGATGGTGCCGGAGTCATTCTGGAGCCAATGCCACTTGGTAAAGCCATTTACATGACACCAATGATCTTTTTTTGGCACCACCATAAGGGTGTTTTCTTCCCATTGGCAACCAGCCATTGGTTTTAGCAGGAATTCTGAGACCTGAAAATGATTTCAAGGGTTCTTCTGGGGTAAAAAGGTTGACGGGCTGCTGTAGGATGTTTGCTGGATGGTGGCACCAGAGGCATCCACCAGAAAACGAGGAAGCCCTTAGAGCAGCCACTCTCAACCAGGGCTCCATGGAACCCTAGGGTACTTCTTCCCTAGGTTGCTAGGGGTTCCTTCAGCTGTATCTCGTTGGCCCTCCATCTGATGATGCCTGCATAGTTCCAGCGCCAATGCTACTTGGCAGTGTCGGCAGCATGACAACAGTGGATATTTTGCTCTCTGTAAGGGTGGTATTTTAACCACTAATGTAAGGGGGCATTCTTCCTACTTCCCACCAGTGTGAGGGGGGGCATTCTTCCTACTTCCCACCAGTGTGAGGGGGGGCATTCTTCCTACTTCCCACCAGTGTGAGGGGGGGCATTCTTCTTGCTTCCCACCAGTGTGAGGGGGGGGGGGGGGGCATTCTTCCCACCAGTGTTAGGGGGGGCATTCTTCCCACCAGTGTTAGGGGGGGCATTCTTCCCACCAGTGTTAGGGGGGGCATTCTTCCCACCAGTGTAAAGGGGCATTCTTCCTACTTCCCACCAGTGTGAGGGGGCATTCTTCCCACCAGTGTGAGGGGCATTCTTCCTACGTCCCACCAGTCCACCAGTGTGAAGGGGCATTCTTCCTACTTCCCACCAGTGTGAAGGGGCATTCTTCCTACTTCCCACCAGTGTGAAGGGGCATTCTTCCTACTTCCCACCAGTGTGAAGGGGCATTCTTCCCACCAGTGTGAGGGGCATTCTTCCTACGTCCCACCAGTGTGAGGGGCATTCTTCCTACGTCCCACCAGTGTGAGGAGCATTCTTCCTACGTCCCACCAGTGTGAGGAGCATTCTTCCTACGTCCCACCAGTGTGAGGAGCATTCTTCCTACGTCCCACCAGTCCACCAGTGTGAGGGGGCATTCTTCCTACGTCCCACCAGTGTGAGGGGCATTCTTCCTACGTCCCACCAGTGTGAGGGGCATTCTTCCTACGTCCCACCAGTGTGAGGAGCATTCTTCCTACGTCCCACCAGTGTGAGGAGCATTCTTCCTACGTCCCACCAGTGTGAGGGGCATTCTTCCTACGTCCCACCAGTGTGAGGGGCATTCTTCCTACGTCCCACCAGTGTGAGGAGCATTCTTCCTACGTCCCACCAGTCCACCAGTGTGAGGGGGCATTCTTCCCACCAGTGTGAGGGGCATTCTTCCTACGTCCCACCAGTGTGAGGGGCATTCTTCCTACGTCCCACCAGTGTGAGGGGCATTCTTCCTACATCCCACCAGTGTGAGGGGCATTCTTCCTACGTCCCACCAGTGTGAGGAGCATTCTTCCTACGTCCCACCAGTGTGAGGAGCATTCTTCCTACGTCCCACCAGTCCACCAGTGTGAGGGGCATTCTTCCTACGTTCCACCAGTGTGAGGGGGCATTCTTCCTACGTTCCACCAGTGTGAAGGGGCATTCTTCCTACGTTCCACCAGTGTGAAGGGGCATTCTTCCTACGTTCCACCAGTGTGAAGGGGCATTCTTCCTACGTTCCACCAGTGTGAAGGGGCATTCTTCCTACGTTCCACCAGTGTGAAGGGGCATTCTTCCTACGTTCCACCAGTGTGAAGGGGCATTCTTCCTACGTTCCACCAGTGTGAAGGGGCATTCTTCCTACTTCCCACCAGTGTGAAGGGGCATTCTTCCTACATTCCACCAGTGTGAGGAGCATTCTTCCTACGTCCCACCAGTCCACCAGTGTGAGGGGGCATTCTTCCCACCAGTGTGAGGGGGCATTCTTCCCACCAGTGTGAGGGGCATTCTTCCTACGTCCCACCAGTGTGAGGAGCATTCTTCCTACGTCCCACCAGTGTGAGGAGCATTCTTCCTACGTCCCACCAGTGTGAGGAGCATTCTTCCTACGTCCCACCAGTCCACCAGTGTGAGGGGGCATTCTTCCCACCAGTGTGAGGGGCATTCTTCCTACGTCCCACCAGTGTGAGGGGCATTCTTCCTACGTCCCACCAGTGTGAGGAGCATTCTTCCTACGTCCCACCAGTGTGAGGAGCATTCTTCCTACGTCCCACCAGTGTGAGGAGCATTCTTCCTACGTCCCACCAGTCCACCAGTGTGAGGGGGCATTCTTCCTACGTTCCACCAGTGTGAAGGGGCATTCTTCCTACGTTCCACCAGTGTGAAGGGGCATTCTTCCTACGTTCCACCAGTGTGAAGGGGCATTCTTCCTACGTTCCACCAGTGTGAAGGGGCATTCTTCCTACGTTCCACCAGTGTGAGGGGGCATTCATCCTACGTTCCACCAGTGTGAGGGGGCATTCATCCTACGTTCCACCAGTGTGAGGGGGCATTCTTCCTACGTTCCACCAGTCCACCAGTGTGAGGGGCATTCTTCCTACGTCCCACCAGTGTGAGGAGCATTCTTCCTACGTCCCACCAGTCCACCAGTGTGAGGGGCATTCTTCCTACGTCCCACCAGTGTGAAGGGGCATTCTTCCTACGTTCCACCAGTGTGAAGGGGCATTCATCCTACGTTCCACCAGTGTGAGGGGGCATTCTTCCTACGTTCCACCAGTGTGAAGGGGCATTCTTCCTACGTTCCACCAGTGTGAAGGGGCATTCTTCCTACGTTCCACCAGTGTGAAGGGGCATTCTTCCTACGTTCCACCAGTGTGAAGGGGCATTCTTCCTACGTTCCACCAGTGTGAGGGGGCATACTTCCCACCTGTGTGAGGGGGCATTCTTCTTGCTTCCCACTATTGTGAGGGGGGCTTGCTTCCCACCAGTGTGAGGGGGCATTCTTCCTACTTCCCACCAGTGTGAAGGGGCATTCTTCCTATGTCCCACCAGTCCACCTGTGCGTGGGGGCATTCTTCCCACCAGTGTGAGGGGGGCATTCTTCCCACCAGTGTGAGGGGGGGCATTCTTCCCACCAGTGTGAGGGGGGGCATTCTTCCCACCAGTGTGAGGGGGGGCATTCTTCCCACCAGTGTGAGGGGGGGCATTCTTCCCACCAGTGTGAGGGGGGGCATTCTTCCCACCAGTGTGAGGGGGGGCATTCTTCCCACCAGTGTGAGGGGGGGCATTCTTCCCACCAGTGTGAGGGGGGGCATTCTTCCCACCAGTGTGAGGGGGGGCATTCTTCCCACCAGTGTGAGGGGGGGCATTCTTCCCACCAGTGTGAGGGGGGGCATTCTTCCTACTTCCCACCAGTGTGGGAGGGGGGGCATTCTTCCTACAGCCCACCAGTGTGGGGGGGGGGCATTCTCCCTACAGCCCACCAGTGTGGGGGGGGGGGCATTCTCCCTACAGCCCACCAGTGTGGGGGGGGGGGGCATTCTTCCTACAGCCCACCAGTGGGGGGACATTCTTCCTACTGCCCACCAGTGGGGGGTGGGGGGCATTCTTCCCATTGACCACCTGGGTGAGGGGGCATTCTTCCCATTGACCACCAGGGTGAGGGGGCATTCTTTGTTTTCAGTTACCTATGATCCCCACCAACACAATCACCAATATTGGTTTGATCTTCTTGGTGATTGCCTTGATGGGGATCATAGGTAACTGAAAAAGAAGAACCAACCATTATTGGGGATTATGTTGGTGGGGATTAGGGTTCCGCTGATACCAAGCACTTGCACAAGTATCGGTACTCGTGCAAATGCTCCGATACTTACAGGCTCGGTTCTTTCAGCTGTCAGCGGGATTCCCCCACCGACAGCTGAAATTAAAAAAATAAAAAGATGGCAATTTATCGATTTGTTAAGGAGCGGGGCTGCCGCGTCCTTAAAGTGATGTTCTGCCTTGGGACAATTTTTTTTTTTTTTTTTAAGTCAGCAGCTACAAATACTGTAGCTGCTGTCTTTATTATATGGACACTATATATAACTGAAAAAGAAAAAGAAGATCCAACCAATATTAGTAATTGTGTTGGTGGGAATCATCGGTAACTGAAAAAGAAGAACCAACCAATATTGGTGATTTGCGTTGGTGGAGATCATATATAAATGAAAAAAGAAGATCCAGCCATATATATGATCCCCCACTTGGAATCTTTGGTCAGGCTTCATGATGAGCAGATTGTAGCAGCCTCATTCTCTAGTAGTGACTACTGTCATTGAGAATGCCAATTAATGAGGGGGCAATAAAAATCAGACAGATGATCTAACCCAGCCCCACTATAAATAATAGCTTGTTATCAAACCTTCTTTTTGCTGTGTCATTCCATAGGAGCAGGAAGTCAGCAGTGCGTATATGTATTGCTTCCTCCTCTATGGACAACTGTTTCTCGTACATGAACTGATCTTCATCACTAATATCACATAGAAGCTTCAACATTTTACTGTCTTTTCAGAAGTCATTTTTACTTTTTTTAAATTTGCATATTTTATTGAAAGAATACCTGGTGGTCTTGTTTTTGTATAGGAAATGCTCTACCCTTGATTTATAATTGGTCTCCTGGGTTGGCACCCTGTCACGTGGGCTTCAGATATAGGCTGCCATTGGCTGTTTCAAAATATCACCTTCTGAGAAATGTCATGTAGCCATCACTGGACAGGAAGTGGCTGCAAAGAGGCTCTAGGAGATCAGGGGCTCGAGATGTAAAGCCCAACTCTGCCTTTCCTTTCACTTTAAATAGTTTGTTTGGACCAAGCTGGCCCTTACTATTTCCTATACTAATTGCTGCAGCTGCTGTCAGCACTGAATAATGCATGTAGCACCTGCTGTATACGATATACAGCGATGTGTTCCGGCAGCAGTAAAGGGACTTCCCATCTGGTGCTGGAAAAGAATCAAGTTGGGTTGAGCAATGCTCAGCTATTACAAGGAAGCCTTGTATTTTTATCAATGAATGCAAGTCTTCCTCTGAATGGCTGAGGTGGGGAGGTGGGTGGATGACATCACAACCTACTTTCTCTAGGTCTAGGACATCACAACCATCAGGACAAGGCCTGTACTGCAGTTTGTGCACACAGCCAAAGTTTTATTAGCACTGGGGGTCTGACGATGTGTTCTGTGTTGCAGGTCGGGGTACGAGGAAAGGAAATTGTGGTACTCGGAGTGGAGAAGAAATCTGTGGCCAAACTTCAGGATGAGAGGACGGTGCGGAAAATCTGCGCTCTGGATGAGAACGTCTTCATGGCCTTTGCTGGTATGGAAATTGTTTAGATGGTGCATGGGAGGGAGGTGCATTTTTGAAATAAAACTGCAAAATGGAAACCAATAAGCTTATTTCATTCATGCTTTTAGCACAGTTTTGATGTTGAAAGAAGGTTTCTGATTGGTTAACCACTTACCGACGGCCGCACGACTATATAAGTCCTGACTTTGAAGAGGGCACCGGCGGCAAAAAGCGCCCTGTGGCGATTCAGTTCGCATAGGTAGCACTATACAAGTCACTCATTCATTCATTCACTCATTCATTCATTCAGTGGCAGCGGCTGCCACAACCGAGGTATCCATCTCTTCAGGCGGCGGTTCGGTCAACGATAATGGTGGTCTCTGTGGCGGATTCACCGCAAGATCACCTTTATCGGCAGCAGGACAGGCCCCCCGCCGCTCTCCCGCGCCCTCCGCCGCTTACTAGAGCCGCCGGCAGCGGCGTAGGCAATCGGGACCTATCCGTCGCTCGGTATGGAGACGAGTGAGGGGGAAGATGGGCCCCCACCCGTCTCCATACTATAGCAGGGCACAAGCGACGTTAAAACGTCACTTCCGCCCATACGTCTTAAAGGCACATTTTTCTGTTGTAATTTTTTTCAAATGACAATTTTTTTTTTTTCTTTTATTGCATTTTAGTGTAAATATGAGATCTGAGGTCTTTTTAACCCCAGATCTCATATTTAAGAGGTCCTGTTATGCTTTTTTCTATTACAAGGGATGTTTACATTCCTTATAATAGGAATAAAAGTGACCCAAAGTATTATTTTTTTTTTTTAGAAACAGTGCTAAAGCACCCGGTCCCGACGAGCTTGCGCGCAGAAGTGAACGCATACGTGAGTAGCGCCCGCATATGGAAAGGGTGGTCAAACCACACATGTGAGGTATCGCCGCGATCGTTAGAGCAACAGCCCTAGACCTCCTCTGTAACTCAAAACATGCAACCTGTAGAATTTTTTAAACGTTGCCTGTGGAGATTTTTAAGGGTAAAATTATGACGCCATTCCAAGAGCGGGCACAATTTTGAGCGTGACATGTTGGGTATCAATTTACTCAGCGAACATTATCTTTCCCACTATAAAAAAAAATCGGGCTAACTTTACTTTTGTCTTATTTTTTTATTCAAAAAAGTGATTTTTTTTTTTTTTTTTTTTTCCAAAAAAGTGCGCTTGTAAGACTGCTACGCAAATGCGGTGTGACAAAAAGTATTGCAATGACCGCCATTTTATTCTCTAGGGTGTTAGAAAAAAAATGTATAATGTTTGGGGGTTCTAAGTAATTTTCTAGTAAAAAAACGTGTTTTTAACTTGTAAACACCGAGCCTGAAAAAGATGCCTGGTCTTAAAGTGGTTAAAAAGGCAAATCTATTAGATCCTTACTACCAGGAAGAAGTAACGTATAACCATGAGATGGTTTTATACAATGCTCTGATGTGCAGTTTTTTTTCCCTTACCTGCAGTGTTTACTAATTAAGGTTTATTAAAATTATTTTGAAATGATAATTAAAACAATGAGTTCCTCTTATTTGCTACCTGTTAAATATTGAATTGCCATATATTGGATGAGGACAAAGAAATACCTGTCAATCCTGTCAGAAATCGTGTGTGCTGATGGCTCCCTGTGCTCTCTGCTGCAATGTTCCTAGGCTTGTCTGCAGGCTGAAGCACATCTCCACCCTATTTTATGGAGAGAGGGAGATGTTTTGTAGGCCTACAACACTTCCTGTTCTGAGGTGACAATGCTGCTCCCTGTTACACAACACCTCCCCCCGTTGTTATAGAGATGGAAAATGGGAAGTATTCTGTAGTCCTATAACACTTTCTGTGCTAGGGTAACAATGCTACTCCCCATTAATTACAGGACACCCCTTGTTTGTGATGGAAAGGTGGGGATGTTCTGGAGGTCTACAACACTTCCTGTTTTGGGGGTGACAATGCTGCTCCCAATTAGTTACAGAACTTTGTTCTGAAGATGGAAAGAGGGAGAAGTTCTGTAGTCCTACAACACTTCCTGTTGTAGGGCAGTGATGGTGAACCTTGGCACCCCAGATGTTTGGGAACTACATTTCCCATGATGCTCATGCACTCTGCAGTGTAGTTGAGCATCATGGGAATCGTAGTTCCAAAACATCTGGGGTGCCAAGGTTCGTCATCACTGTTCTAGGGTAACAGTGCTGCTCCCCATTAGTTTCAAGACACCTCCGCTCTTTGTTACAGAGATGGAAAGGGGGTGATGTTCTGTAGGCCTACAACACTTCCTGTTCTAGGGTGACCATGCTACTCCTCCAGGGTGAGAGTTCGGCGAGTAAGTGTTCTCACTAGGGTTGTACCGATACTAGTATCAGTGCCGATACTGAGCATTTGCATGACTACTTGTGCAAATGCTCTGAGGCATGACCCGATACTTGGGCAGTCAGGGATGATCGGTGCAATGGTGGGGGGAGTTACAAGCACCAATCTCCCTGTATAGATTTCAATAAAGCAGCTGACAGCCCTTCCCCGTGTCCTCCTATGTGTGCTCCTCCGGTCCCCCCCTGTTCCGGATCTGTCAGGATGGAGAGCAGAGGAAGGAGCTGGTAAATCTGTAATTTACCCACTCCTTCCTTTTTTGAATGCACAGAGTCAGTGATCACTGACTGTCATAACTGAGCAGAGTACACTGTGTTTACGATGTCTGTTTATGAATGGAGAGGAGCCTCTGTCTCCTGTACATTCATCTCCAGTTGCAGCTGAGGCTACAGAGAAAGGGACTGGGGAATCTCTGTCCACAGTCCCATTCCCTGTCTCAAAGGGGAGAAGTCGGGTCTGTTTAGATTCCTGATATCTCACCAAATCCCCCCCAAAGGGGCTGATATAAAAAATAATAATAAAAAAGAAATTGTAATACATTTTATTTAAAAGGTAAAATTCTAAAAAAAAATAAAACCACTTCTCCCTCACCCAAAAAAAGAAAGCATTGTAAAGAAAAACAAAAAATATATAAATTGTAAAAAATAATAATAAACTAATTTGTAAAAAATAAAATTGTAAAAAAAAATAAAATAAAAAAAACTACTGACACAGTCCACTGTCACATAAGAGTATCAGTACTTGTCCTCAGCCTTAAAAAAAGTGGTATTGGTGCAATAATTTCCGTCTCTTCTAGCGACCAACCAAACCTCCTTTCTTTTGCAGGTCTCACAGCCGACGCCAGAATAGTGATAAATCGGGCACGGGTAGAGTGTCAGAGCCACAGACTGACAGTAGAAGACCCAGTGACTGTGGAGTACATCACACGATACATTGCCAGTCTAAAACAGGTGCCGAGATCTAAGTGGATTGCATAAGGCTTTGCTTTCTTTGCTTCTTAGTGGATTAGGAAATCCACAGTGATCTAATATGAAAGAGAGGATCGTGTGCACCTGCTGTGTATGGGATAGAGAACTGTCTGCAAAGGCATGCAGATGGCGTGACAGCCAGGCAACTGGCATTTTCAGCTACAGCAGTCTAAATAAATTGTTCAATATAGTTGTCCTTAAAGTGGTGTTCCGGCCGAAATTATACTTTTTAAATAAAAATACCCCTATAATACACAAGCTTAATGTATTCTAGTAAAATTAGTCTGTAAACTAAGGTCTGTTTTGTTCGTTTTAAGCAGTAGTTTGTTATTTTATAAACTTACAGCAGGCCGTGGCCATCTTAAGTGTGGGCATCTGAAGCCAGACTGTATTTCTTCCTGGTTCTCATCCTTGCAGATCTCGCACATGCTCAGTGCAGCACAAGTAGTGTAATAGGTTTCAGGTCAGGTTTCCATAGCAATGGCAGTGTCAGAGGAAGTTGCCACCCCTTCCCAGAAGGCATTGCAAACAGGAAATGATGCGATGGGCCACGGCCAGGGAGGAGGAAGTGAAAAATTAATACAGTAGATATACAGTAGGTGCTGAGAAAAAAAAATTAAAAATATCCAATTCGTTTACAGTGCACAGTTTAGTGAGGGATGCCGAAGAGTTGTAAAAGTGGGTGGAACTCCACTTTAAATTTCCAGATATATAGTATATGTCATATATATATCCTTTCCTTCTTTGGGATAGAATCCAGCAAAGGACCTCCCAATAAAGAACCTTTTATAGGATGTCAGGATGTGTTCCAATCCAGGAGAATTTTATTCTAACGAGCTTACGTTTACAGCAATCTGCTTGTTCTGTATGTACTAGACCGTATTCCAGTGCTTCACTGCTGCAATCTCATCAGCTGAGTTGGTTTGCACGATGGTATGCTATAACCCTAACTTTGTATCCCACCAGCGCTACACTCAGAGCAACGGTCGCCGGCCTTTTGGTATATCCGCTCTCATTGTTGGCTTTGATTTTGACGGCACACCTCGTCTCTACCAGACAGATCCTTCCGGCACTTACCATGCTTGGAAAGTAAGTCTGTCTTCAATCTCTTGGCATTTGGTGCCCTGTGCAGGTTCAATAAAGACTAATCTATTGTCATCTTACAGGCCAATGCTATCGGCAGAGGGGCCAAGTCTGTGCGGGAGTTCCTGGAGAAGCACTACACGGAAGAGGCGATCGAGACAGACGACCTGACCATTAAACTGGTCATTAAGGCACTCCTGGAAGTGAGTACAAAGGCCAGCCTCCTACTTATTTCCAGTTCTATGTTATTGGCCAGTCATTTTTTTTTTTTTTTTGTATTGGGATTTACTTGTAGTATAACAGAAATGAAGCACCTGGCAGGCAAATATGAGCCTTGAAAAACACCCCCGTAACCACGCACTGAGCCACATATTGGTGAGTGGGGTGATGGCCCAGGATAGTTGGCCGTGGCTGCAGAATGCTTTCCCCTGCATTCCACTGAGGGCAGAATGTTACCCAACACCACAAACAATGAAAACATAGTCCAAAAGTGCAGGTTTGCTTTTGTCAAAGAAAACTGTCCCTGTAAAACGGGGATGGGCAACTACAGCCTCCAGCTGTTGTGGAACTACAAATCCCATCATGCCTCTACCTCTGCGAGTAAATCTCAATCCTCCCATCATGTCTCTGCTTTTCAGAGTCATTCTTGTAACTGTCAAGTCTTACAATGCCTGATGGGACATGTCGTTCCACAACAGCTGGAGGGCCGCAGTGTCCCACTCCTGATGTAAATAATTGGCGGCACCTCAGTTGCAGCACATTGATACGGTCGTTACTTTCTTTTGGCACTAAGTGATGATGCGTACAATTGTTTTGGTATTTTGAAAGAAATGCAGTAAAAGATCGATAGAAAGTTTTAGAAAGATTCCACATCTACTTGATTTTTCTGGCGATGCTTTCTATGAAGTTTTGTTCTATGAATGATGTCTAAGTGAACCAATATCGATCATTAGCCACTTGACCTCCGGAAGTTTTACCCGCCTTCATGACCAGGCCAATTTTTGTGAGGCAGCACTGCGTTACTTTAACCGACAATTGTGTGGTCATGGGACGCTGTACCCAAATAAAATTTGTCATTTTTTTTATCCACAAATAGAGCTTCTTTTGCTGGTAATTGATCACCTCTGTGATTTTTATTTATTTTTATTTTTTTCCACTATAAACAAAAAAAAAAATTACCAATTTTGAAAAAAAATATATATATATATATTTTTTTCCTTTCTGCTATAACATATCCAATAAAAAATTTAGGCCAATATGTATTCTGCTACATATTTTTGGTAAAAAAAGCATATATGATTGGTTTATGCGAATGTTATAGCGTCTACAAACTATGGGATATATTTATGGAATTTTTATTTATTTATTTTGATACTAGTAATGGCGGCAATCAGCGACTTATAGTGGGACTGCAATATTGTGGTGGACATTTTGACACCAACTGACACTGCCTGGAACCAGTGACACTAATATAGTGATCAGTCCTGAAAAAATATGTTGTCACTGTACTAATGACAATGGGTGGGAAGGAGTTAACATCTTGGGCGATCAAGGGGTTAACTGTGTGTCTAGCCAGTGTTTGTGTGTTAAAGTGGTTGTAAAGTCAGAAGGTTTTTTATTCTATGCATTAAGATAAAAAGCCTTCTGTGTGCAGCAGCCCCCCTAATACTTACCTGAGCCAGCAATATCCATGAGTGCCTCGGCCGTCTGAGACTCTCCCTCCTGATTGGCTAAGACACAGCAGCAGCGCCGTCGATTCCCAATGCTGTCAAATTCAGTCAGCCAATCAGGAAAGACGGGGTGGGGGTCAGGCCGTGGCTCTGTGTCTGAATAGACACACGGAGCTGTGACTCAGCTCGGGTGTCCCCATAGCAAGTTGCTTGTTGTGGGGGCACTCGACAGGAGGGAGGGGCCAGGAGCACAGAAGAGGAGGATCCGGGCTGCTCTGTGCAAATCCACTGCAACAGAGCAGGTAAGTATAACATGTTTGTTATTTTTATAGAAAAAAAACAAGACTTTACAATCACTTAAACTGTGTGCTGCTTTTACTAAGGGAAATAATGGGTTTTAGTTCCTGAATCCATTTCTTCCCCCTCGTCAGATCTGAGATATGCCTTGTTTACATAGACATATCTCAGTTCTCTGTGCATTGCCAATGATCGGCAGGTGCTGGAGGACATTAAGTGCCCGGCACCCACAAATTGGCTTCTGCTGTGAATTATCGCGTCCCCCTGCAGGCAGAAGCCCAGAATCACGTGTGTGTATATAATATGTGATCTGGCGTGCAGCCTTTTAGCAGTAAAACTGCTAAGGGGCAGATAGCAAGCGGTTAAATAACTCTATCTGATGTCTATGGCTGGCTGAAGTGATATTCTAAAACAGGTTTGTCCTCATTCACACAAGGCGGATCCGCTCGGTGTAGTCCGCCAGCTCAGCAGGAGATCTCCCTTCGTTGATCTCCGCTGAGCCGGCGTATGACAGGTCTGTCTCTGCTCACTGTGCGTGGAGGGGCCTGTCAGAGAGCCGCTGATTCCTATGGAGAGATTGGACAAAAACGGACAGCATGTCCATTTTCATCAGATCTCAGCTGATACGTTCACCATCCGTCTTGGTGGATCGCAATACGTCTGATTTTAGCATATCGGATGGCAGATGGGTGTTAGCGGACACATCTCCGCTGACATCCATTTCCCCATAGCAGTCAGTGGATGGCTCGAGCAAATCTGAATCCAGTGGCGGATCCGAACGGGATTGTTGCGTGAAAGGGGATATATATATATATATATATATATATATATATATATATATATATATATATATATATATATATATATATATATATATATATATATATATATATATATATATATATATATATATATATTTTGCAGATAACTTTCTGCCCTGTAGTCCTTAGGAGAGAAGTCAACAAAAAGTTCTGCAGTGGCATTGAGCAGATAGGAACAGGCAAGTGTTCTATAGGATGAACCTTCCTATATGTGCTTCCTATACAAAATAATACCTTGGCTGATATGGTTGTTGTATGGGGACATCATGATTAGTAATTTTCTTTGTAAATAACTTTTTTTTTTTTCTCCCCCAGGTTGTTCAGTCTGGAGGAAAAAACATTGAACTAGCGGTTATGAGGCGAGACCAGCCACTAAAGGTACCGGTACACTGTGTGATTTTGTGAATTATGGCAAAAGAGTGAGTCTTCTAGCTTGCACTTGAAAAAAACATACAGGTCTGATCTTTTTGTTAAAATATATAGTGGTTCTGAAGGCTGTTGCTTTTTACCTCCATTCTTCATTATTCTGCATTCTATGCATGACGGTAAAAAACCTTCTGTGTGCAGCACCCCCCCCACCCCTTGTACTTACCTGAGCCTGATCTTGATCCAGCTATGTGTACAAGAGCAGCTGCTCCCAACACTCTCCCTTTTTATTGGCTCAGACACAGCAGTAGGAGCCGTTGGCTCCTGCTGCTGTCCATCACAGGCAATGAGGAAGGAGCGGGGCTGAGCTGCACTCTGTGTGACAATGGACATAACCGAGCAAGGCTGCACAAGAGCCCCAATAGCAAGTGGCTTGTTATGAGTGCGTTTAACAGGGGAGGAGCCCAGAGTTTCGGCGTGGGACCCGAAAAGAGGAGGTTTAAGGCTGCTCTGTGCAAAACCATTATACAGAGCAGGTAAGTATGACATGTTATGTAGAAAGACACCTATATGAGAGTCAACGGGGGTGCATACCCCCAAAAAAATTACAAAAATTGAACAGTTTCCCCAAGGGTTTTTTGGCAGTAAAATATATGTAGAGAAATAATTGAATTAAAATCTTTTATTGTATCAAAAAATGGATTCAAATTCACAATGAGTTTAAAATATGAGCTCTGGTTAGTGACATGAGCTCTGGTTAGTGACATATGAACAGCAAAATTTACCATTATTCCAGGCAAAAATTGCACCGTGGACTCAGTTGTTTACAATACATTACAACATGGTCATCCACATAAATACCCAATGCGTTTCAACCCCTACAGTCAGTCTTCTTCAGGGTGATTTTTGGGGGGAGGAGAAGCAGCAGTACACTGAGTTCCCAGTGAAGGGCTGTGCAGCGGGAGGGTGTCAGGACAATTCTGATCATTGGGGGAGAGTATACAGAGTTCCCAGCATAGCTAGAGTACTGACCAGCTATGCTCTCCTGCTTAGTACGGTCAGTTTTTAATAGGAAAACAGAGGAACTGGTGGGAACACCAGGGATTTCACATAAGGGAAGCAATACAAAGAGAACAGGATACTTTCTCAGACAAGTACATGGTACAGCAGACACATATCAGGAATATGAAGTGTTGGGGTAACAAACGCTTTAACGTTCAACTCTTCTGGGCATTCCTCCTTCTGATCCCTACATGACTGCTGAGTTCTATAGTGTGGCATGGGGGGGACAGGCCTCCAGTGCTTCAAGAAATGTTGAAAGGTGAAGAGAACGGAGGAGAACCGAGGGGAAGGTAGGAGACAAGGGTCACTGGAGAGTTGAGCATAGATTATTGTTTGCCATTTAAAACTAGATGGGTTGCAGCAAGGTGCCAGCTGCTTGTTGATATTTTTTCAGTATTCTAATTTACTAACAAATTTGCAGACCTCTTCCTATCTCGGCCTACTTGTTCTTCTTAGACAAAGTATGTTTGTCAGCATAATAGCCAGGCAAGTAGTGTTTTCAAGTCACAGGGTGTATCAGATGCTTCTCCCCATCACAGGATCTTAGGCAAACGGCCTCAGAGAATCAGCAGCTCTAATATTCCTATTTATTGGAGACCATAAGACTTTACTTTGATATACAGCCAAAAGTTTTGAGAATGACACAAATATAAATTTTCACAAAGTCTGCTGACTCAGATTTAAAGAGGAAGTAAACCTTTCTTCTCTGCAAAGTAAAAGGCATAATGTGCTAGTATGCATCACAAATGATGCCCGTGCCGTCTTCGTTGCAGGTCGCATCCATGTTCCTTCCAGGGCCGTGGACTCCGGCTGTGTGACTGGCCAGAGTTGCGTGATGTCACTCCCACGCATGCACGCGGGTGCTGCCGGTCACAGCACACGCTCCTGAAGGAACGGCACGGATAGCCGTTCCTTCAGAGCGCATTCGGCAATGACCTGATCGGCTCAGTAAAAGTGAATATCTCTTAAACAGCGCATGTTTAGGAGATATTTACAGTACCTATAGGCAAGCCTAGAATAAGGCTTATCTATAGGTACAAATGTTACAGGGAGGTTTACAACCGGGCACCCGGAAAAATCCTTCAGAGAAGAAAAGGTGAGGCTACCATCAGTCCTGTGTCATGCCAACAGTAAAGCATCCTTAGACCATTCATGTGTGGGGGTTGCTTCTCAGCCAAGGGCGTGGGCTCACTCACAATTTTGCCTAAGAACACAGCCATGAATAAAGAATGGTACAAAATGGTACATCCTCCGAGAGCAACTTCTTCCAACCATCCAAGAACAGTTTGGAGAGGAACAATGCCTTTTCCAGCATGATGGAGCACCTTGCCATAGGGCAAAAGTGATAACTAACTGGCTTAGGGAACAAAACATCTAAATTTTAGGTCCCTGGCCAGGAAACTCCCCAGACCCTAATCCCATTGAGAACTTGTGCCTCAGAAGTTGATTGATCGCCATGCCAGGAAGATTTGCAGAGGTCTTGGGAAAAAAAAGGGTCAGCACTGCAAATATTGACTCTTTGCATAAACTTCATATAATTTTCAATAAAAGCCTTTGACACTTATGAAATACTTGTAATTATACTTCAGTATATCATAGTAGCATCTGACAAAAAGATCTAAAAACATTGAAGACTTTGTGAAAATGAATATTTGTGTCATTCTCAAAACTTTTGGCCACAGCTGTATTCTGTGGATTCATTCTCCCAATCCCCCATTTTCACCAGAACCTATTTTCTTACAGATCCTAAGCCCAGATGAGATTGAACGGTACGTGGCAGAGATTGAAAAAGAGAAGGAAGAAAATGAAAAGAAAAAACAAAAGAAGACAACTTAACTTGACACTTTGTTCTATTCAGTCTGCTTTAAGTATCGGCCTTGTAATGAAATTTCTTTTTTAAAACCTAAGCACTGGTTTCCAGATTTTTGGATGCAGAAAACCTCTACATTTTTCAATAGTATAGCCCAGTGATGGCGAACCTCGGCACCCCAGATGTTTTGGAACTACATTTCCCATGATGCTCAACTACACTGCAGAGTGCATGACCTTCATGGGCAATGTAGTTCCAAAACATCTGGGGTGCCAAGGTTTGCCATCACTGGTATAGCCTATGGCGGGAGTGCCCACCGGATGACCCGCAACCACCTGCTCTGGGATGGCGGGTTGGCAAGCCCAGATCGCTAGATGCCGACCCACCATCCCAGAGCATCAGTGTTATGGATGGAGCCAGTGGAGGAAGCGGGAGCCACATAAGCTGCTTCTTTCCCCTATAGCGCCAGTGTTCTATCGATTTGTGCCCGCGCATGCGCAGAATGGAAGGGCATTCTAGCTGATTTGCCAATCAGCTGGAGTGACGTCACCATAGTGCATGCGCACATCGTAGGAGGGTTTTTTGATGGGAGATACCATTTCACAGGCACAATTGAAAGCTATGCAAAGAGCAGAGGGACACCGTAGATGTCAGATTGTGCCTCGCTGTAAACCCGCAACGCAACAGTGAGGCACAATATGACAAATACGGTGTCCCTCCGCTGTTTACATAGCATTAAATTGTGGCCGAGAAATGGTATCTCCCGTTGAAAAAAAGGTTCTACGATGTGCGCATGCGCTATGGTGATGTCGCTCCAGCTGATCGGCAAATCAGCTGGAGTGCCCTTCCGTTCTGCACATGTGCGGGCACTTTTCGACGGCGGGCACAAATTGATAGAACACCGGCTCCTGTCCCAGGCAAAGTGCATTTGGTATCACTCCGCCTCGGACAGGAATCCAACAGCCAGTGATGGCTGTAGGAAGGGATAATAAAAGGTCGGTCTATAAAAATAACAGTTTTAGCACTTGGCATAGGTATTATGTGATGCAATGGGCATAGTTTTTCCAATAGTTATTAGGCTGCTTTTACACTCCTCCTCAGGTGTAACACAGGGCATCTGCAGCTTACCTGCACTGAGCTGTAGACTTCTATTATATCCTGCGGGTTTGGTGCACTATCAGAAAGTGCACCGCACTTGCAAGATATAATAGGAGTCTATGGCAAAGCACAGCTAAACCGCAGGTGCACAGCGCTACACCCACTGTACGGGTAAACCGCAGTGCATCAGAGTGAAAGTTTATTAGGTGGACCTGTTTGGACCCTCTATGGAGTAATGGGTATAAATGGATTTGTGTCCATTTACACCCACCTACCTCCAATGCGATCCACTGGAAAAAAAAAAGTAAATCCATCCTCCTCTGTCTGGGCGGATCGGAGGGCCATTAGAGCAGAGCGGGCTGTGTCCGTGTTCGATCCGTATATATATAGAGCCTATCATCTGCCCGCTCCACGGAGGATCAGCGGACAGATACCCTCCTGTGCAAGCCGATTCTGCCCCGTGTAAAAGGGGGGCTCAGGACCATAAGGGCTTGTTTTCATTATATTGTGGCCTGTGACCATTTACCAAATCACTTAAGTGGCCCTCACTCTTCAAAAGGCTGTGCACCCCTGGCTTATGGTACTGTGAGGGATTAAAAGGAGGTCAGTTAAAAATGGTATCAAAATGTTTGAACAGATGATTTACCTTCCCAGATGAAGGAGGAGGACCTCCACTTCTCTCCATTAACAAATGTGCAAGAGACCATGCGCACAAACCTTCAAGTTTAACATATTCTCTATAGTTTGTAGTTAAAGTGGATGTAAACCTGAATTATTATTTTTTTATGTCATGTTATAGAGTATAAGATTTCCTATCATTTGAGCCCAGTCTTGCCATAAAGAGTTAATCCAGCTCTGAGCAATCCTCTTTTATTGTTCAGTGAGATAAATCTTGACAGAGAAAAACTTTGTCAAATCCTCCCCCTTGCTGTGAGTGACAGGTGATTTACATATCTCATGCACTAGCCTAAGACATGCATTATTTTTTAATTCCCACCCCCACTCCATTCTTCAGCAGCTCTGCAAGGATTGGCTGTTCCACACCTCAGCATGATTTGGCATGCTGAAGTGATGTGGTTACTTTCCTGTCTTTTCACTGGATGTTCAAGATCATAGCAGAAGTTTAGTGTAAGAAATACACAGGAGAAAATGCATATTGACAAGGGGAGTGTAGAGGTGGGCGGGGAGTCTACTGACATCACGACTCCGCCCACCGAGCTCCAGACAACAGACCTGCCCACAGAATCTGCAGTCTTTCTGGTCTCATAACAGACAGAGGGGAGACATTTGACAGGTAAAGATACACGTCAAGATGAATGTTGTATGTACCCACCCTATCCACAACAATGCTCCGCGCTTAGAACGATATACCCAACAGTATATATAGCATATATATATATATATAAATGAACACATGAATGAATAAATAGCAGTCGCCCCTAAATAATAGGTAATATATATATATATATAGGCAATAGTGAGTCAGTTAAGTCAATAGCATTCCTTCAGTATTGCAGCAGCGCTATGTGATCCCAATAAATGGGGTCCTTTTTTCCAATCAAGTTCATAAAGTGCGAAGATGGGAAACAGATGATAAAAATCCCCCTGGTCAATAATCTCGTGTTCTGTGAGGGTAGTTAATCCATTCACCAAGCGATACACCACACAGTATTAGTTGGTCTGCACCAATTTCCAAATGACCGCCAGATGTCAGTCTAATTCTCGGTAGTTCCAATGCAATATGTGGGAGAAATAAATGTCCGCATAGTGTGATACCGCTAAACACTTTTATTAAGGGCGTGCCACACCAGACAGGAAACCGGTATTTATGTGTGTGATGGGTGCAGCTGCCAATCAGCAGAGCCTTAGGTCCGGGGAAGGTTATAGGTTCCCGCCCCCATGCTCAATACTGTCAGCAGTGGGAGAATCAGCCAACTCCAGTGGTTGCGCTGCGGAGCAATAATCGCAGAGCACATACTAGGTGACTCTGAGCATTGTAGGCACTTTTTTTTTTATGAATGGGTCACCTTCCACATAAAAAACGGTATAGATGTCTTCTGTGCAGGCTAGGGGAGGGATGGACCGGAGTAGGCTGATTCTCCCACTGCTGACAGTATTGAGCATGGGGGCGGGAACCTATAACCTTCCCCGGACCTAAGGCTCTGCTGATTGTTAGCTGCACCCACACACACATAAATACCGGCTTCCTGTCTGGTGTGGCACGCCCTCAGAAGAAGTCCGGGACAGGACGAAACGTCAGGGACGTGACGCATGCGCTCCATCGACCGAGGAATCAGGAAGCGCACAGCTGTAACTACACAAAGTGAGCGCTCCTGTCATCCCTGTCGGATTGAAGGATGCAACAGGCACAGTGCACTTAATTTTCTTTGCTCTTATCTAATGATTATCTGGTGTGCATGTTTTTAAAGGGAAATGTTTAGATGTTTTAATAAAAGTGTTTAGCGGTATCGCACTATGTGGACATTTATTTCTCCCACATATTGCATTGGAACTACCGAGAATTAGACTGACATCTGGCGGTCGTTTGGAAATTGGTGCAGACCAACTAATACTAATCAAGGCTCATATTGATTAAATTTCTGGTGAGTGAGTTTTTCATTGGGGATCCCAGCACGTGGTGTATCGCTTGGTGAATGGATTAACTACCCTCACAGAACACGAGATTATTGACCAGGGGGATTTTTATCATCTGTTTCCCGTCTTCGCACTTTATGAACTTGATTGGAAAAAAGGACCCTATTTATTGGGATCACACAGCGCTGCTGCAATACTGAAGGAATGCTATTGACAACTGACTCACTATTGCCTATATATATATATATATATATATATATATATATATATATATATATATATATATATATATATATATATATATATGTAAAGATACATGCAGGAGGCATGTATATCCTTATAGATAACCCTTATGCCAGTAGTTTAGAAAGGATGACATTGGGTTTACATCCACTTTAAGGTGCATTTAGAGCAGGGATCTCAAATTGGTGGCCCTCCAGCTGTTGCAAAACTACAAGTCCCATGAGGCATTGCAAGGCTGACAGTTACAAGCATGACTCCCACAGGCAGAGGCATGATGGGACTTGTAGTTTTGCAACAGCTGGAGGGCTGCCAGTTTGAGACCCCTGATTTAGAGGCACAACTTTTGGGGTTTATTTACTAAAGCTTGAGAGTGCAAAATCCGCCTCACTTCTGCATAGAAACCAATCCGTTTCCAGGTTTTATTGCCAAAGCTTGATTGAACAAGCTGGGGTTAGAAGCTGATTGGTTTCTCTGCAGAAATGTGATTTTGCACTCTCAAGCTTTAGTAAATAAACCCCTTTTATCTTTCGGTTTGCTTAGAGTATGCAGGGATTAGGATCTTTGTCAATGTATATTATGGTTGTGCCGTAGATCTATGGAGAAGGAGGTGCTGCCCACATCCCTAACCCAGATATAAAATAGAACAATGTCCTCTATGGGACTTTGGAAGGCAGAAACTCCTTGACAATCAAGATGTATTTGAAAATATATTCGTATTTTTATTAGAAAAGTTAAAATTGAGGATAGAACTTTAAAAGTCAAAATTGGATGCATATATATTTTACAGGTGAACTATCGAAAAGAAATATATGTATGTACAAACAAAATAAGCACTTGACTCTGTCCAGTGAACAGAACTAGGACAGAAATTGTTCTATTTTAGGGCCTTTATCAATGTTCATTATTTGTCCTCGTGGGGATTGTCATCAGGACAGAAAGTGGGAGAAAATCACATTTTTGAGTTCATAGGATGGAAAATACATTTTCCAAACCGGGTCAGTTGTTGAGGTGAAAAAAGAGGATAGTCCTAGCTTTGAAGATGCATTATATTGTCAAAAGTATTGTAATGCTGGCCTTTCCATGCACATGAACTTTAATGACATCACAGTCTTGGTCCATAGGGTTCAATATTAAGTCGGCCCACCCTTTGCAGCTATAACAGCTTCAACTCTTCTGGGAAGGCTGCCAACAAGGTTTAGGAGTGTGTCTATGGGAATGTTTGACCATTCTTCCAGAAGCGCGTTGGTGAGGTCAGGCACTGATGTTGGACAAGAAGGCCTGGCTCGCAGTTTCTGTTCTAATTCATCCCAAAGGTGTTCTATCAGGTTGAGGTCAGGACTCTGTGCAGGCCAGTCAAGTTTCTGCACCCCAAACTCTCTCATCCTTGTCTTTATGGACCTTGCTTTGTGCACTGGTGCGCAGTCATGTTGGAACAAGAAGAGGCCATCTCCAAACTTCCCACGAAGTTGGGAGCATGAAATTGTCCAAAATGTCTTGTTATGCTGACACCTTAAGAGTTCCCTTCACTGGAACTAAGAGGCCAAGCCCAACCCCTGAAAAACAACCCCACACCATAATCCCCCCTCCACTAAATGATTTGGACCAGTGCACAAAGCAAGGTCCATAAAGACATGGATGAGGGAGTTTGGGGTGGAGGAACTTGACTGGCCTGCACAGAGTCCTGACCTCAACCCAATAGAACACCTTTAGGATGAATTAGAGCAGAGAATGCGTGCTAGGTCTTCTCGTCCCCATCGGTGCCTGACCTCACAAATGTGCTTCTGGAAGAATAGTCAAATATTACCATAGCCACTCTTAAACCTTGTGGACAGCCTCCCCAAAAGAGTTGAAGCTGTTATAGCTGCAAATGGTGGGCCAACTCAATATCGAACACTAGGGACTAAGACTGGGATGCCATTAAAGTTCATGTAAAGGCAGGTGTCCCAATACTTTTGGTAATATAGTGTATTTACTATTCATTCCCATTACCTATGGGACACAGACAGCAAAAAAAAAAAAAAAAAACATTTTGGATTTACAGTGCCTTTAAAAAGTATTCATACCCCTTGAAATTTTCCACATTTTGTCATGTTGCAACCAAAAACATAATGGTATTTTATGTGATCGACCAACACAAAGTGGCACATAATTGTGAAGTGGAAGGAACATTCTAAATAGTTTTCAACATTTAAAAAAAAAATAAATATGTGAAAAGTGTGACGTGCATTTGTATTCAGCCCCTTTACCCCGATACCCCCTAACCTAAAGTAGAGTGGAACCAATTGCCTTCAGAAGTCACCAAATAATAGATAGTCCACCTGTGTATAATTTAATCAGTAGCAATACAGCTGTTCTGTGAAGCCCTCAGAGGTTTGTTAGAGAACCTTAGTGAACAAACAGCATCATGAAGGCCAAGGAACACACCAGACAGGTCAGGGATAAGTTGTGGAACAGTGAAAAGCAGGTTTAGGTTATAAAAAAAAAAAGTTCAATCCAGCATTCGAAAATGTAAAGAGTATGGAACAACTACAAACCTACCACGACATGGCCGTCCACCTAAACTGACAGGCCGGGCAAGGAGAGCATTCATCAGAGAAGCAGCCAAGAGGCCCATGGTAACTCTGGAGGAGCTGCAGAGATCCACAGCTCAGAGGGGAGAATCTGTCCACAGGACAACTATTAGACCCCTTTCACACCGGGGCGGTTTTCAGGCACTTTAGCGCTGGAAATAGTTTCTGCTAAGCACCTGAAAACCGCCTCCCATTCATTCAAGTGTGACTTTTCACACTCGGGCGTTGTGCTTGTGGGACGTTCCGAAAAGTACTGCAAGCAGCATCTTTGGAGCAGGTTGGGAGCGCTGTATTTCCCAAAACGCCCTGCCCGTTGGAATCAATGGACAGCGGTTCGGAAGTGCCGCAACACAGGAGTTTTTAACCCCTTTGGGGTTAAAAGCGTGGCCAAAAAGCACCACTTAAAGAGCAGTAAAGCGCCGCTAAAACGAGCAGCCCCAGTTTGAAAGGGGTCTTAGTCGTGCACTCCACAAATCTGGCCTTCATGGAAGAGTGCCAAGAAGAAAGTCATTTTTGAAAGAAAGCCATTTGCAGTTTGTGAGAAGCCATGTGGGGGACACAGCAAATATGTGGAAGAAGGTGCTCTGGTCCGATGAGACCAAAACTGAACTTTTTGGCCTAAAAGCAAAACTCTATATGTGGTGGAAAACTAACACTGCACATCACCCTGAACACTCCATCCCCACTGTGAAACATGGTGGTGGCAGCATCATGTTGTGGGGATGCTTTTCTTCAGCAGGGACAGGGAAGCTGGTCAGAGTTGATGGGAAGATGGATGGAGCCAAATACAGGGCAATCTTAGAAGAAAACCTGTTAGACTGAAAAAGACTTGAGACTGGGGTGGAGGTTCACCTTACAGCTGGACAACGACCCTAAACATACAGCCAGAGCTACAATGGAATGGTTTAGATCAAAGCATATTCATGTGTTAGAATGGCCCAGTCAAAGTCCAGACTTAAATCCAATGGAGAATCTGTGGCAAGACTTGAAAATTGCTGTTCATGATGCTCTTCATCTAATCTGACAGAGCTTGAGCTAATTGGCAAAGAAGAATGGGCAAAAAATGTCGCTCTCTAGATGTGTAAAGCTGGTAGAGACATCCCCAAAAAGACTTGCAGCTGTATTTGCAGAGAAAGGAGGTTCTACAAAGTATTGACTCAGGGGGGCGCCATACAAATGCATGCCACACATTTATTTTTAAAAAAGATTGAAAACCATTTATCATTTACCTTCCACTTCACAATTATGTGCCACTTTGTGTTAGTCTATCACATAAAATCCCAACTACATTTACGTTTTTAGTTGCAACATGACAAAATGTGGAAAATTCCGAGGGGTATGAATACTTTTTCAAGGCACTGTATGTACTAAGACAATTAGCTGGGCCCTGAATAGCACCAGTAAAAGGAACTCCAATCCTTCCCCACTATCTAAAACTAAAGTTTTGGTTGGACCTTAATTTTCAGGAAACAAGAGAAGCCCCATATTATTATGGTTGTGTAAAGACAGCCAATTTGTTTTGGAGAGGTTTTTCATTGTTGTTTGATCCTGACCTGGGGAGGTTTCCCAGCATTTCTTGCTCTAGAAACAACTAAACAGAACTCCCCAATGTCAGGAGCATTCTCACATTTCACAACTTTTCCCCATTGGAAGGTTTCCCCTATAATGCTCTCTGGTGACCCCTGAGAATAGTACCATCACAATGACAGGAAGTGGGGGCAAGTCTCACACTAAGGAGACAGCAAAGACGTTCTAAAGGCCCATACACACGATAGGACTTTTTGACAACAAACATGCAAATTAGCTGTTTTAAGGCAACATCCTACCGTGTGTACGCTCCATTCGGACAAACTTTTTCGCTTTTCATCGGACAAATGTTGGCTGTGCAAACAAACTTTCTGGCAACAAAAGTCCTATGGTGCAAAATCCTATCGTGTGTACACAAGTCCATAGGACTTTAGTCCAAAGTACAAACACGCATGCTCAGAACCAATGCAAAAGATCAGACATAACAGAAGTTGACCAAAGGGTGGCGGTAAAGAGCTGAAAAACCATGTGATTTGGCTGAAAAAGTCCTGCCGTGTGTATGCTTAATTAGTTTACGGCCAACGCCCTTTGTGCAAAAATCCACTGGAAAGTTTGTACAAAGTCCTGTCGTGTGTATGGGCCTTAACTCTTACCCAACAGCTAAAACTACAGGATTTGGATGCAGCCCAAAATTTAAACACCCCTTAGGACAAGTCTTGAAGAACTTTGTATGAGGAACGTTTATATACCAGCTGATTTGGGAATACAGTGGGGATCGAAAGTTTGGGCACCCCAGGTAAAAATGTGTATTAATGTGCAAAACGAAGCCAAGAAAAGATGGAAAAATCTCCCAATGGCATCAAATTACAGATTAGACATTCTTATAATATGTCAAAAAAAGTTAATTTTATTTCCATCATTTACACTTTCAAAAAACAAAAAAATGGCGTCTGCAAAAGTTTGGGCACCCTGCAGAATTTATAGCATGCACTGCCCTCTTTGCAAAGCTGAGACCTGCCAGTGTCATGGATTGTTCTCAATCATCGTCTGGGAAGACCAGGTGATGTCAATCTCAAAGGTTTTAAATGGCCAGACTCATCTGACCTTGCCCGAACAATCAGCACCATGGATTCTTCTAAGCAGTTGTCTAGAACAGTGTTTCTCAACTCCAGTCCTCAAGGCGCCCCAACGGGTCATGTTTTCAGGATTTCCCTCAGTGGTAACAGCTGTGGTAATTACTAAGGCAGTGAATCTGATCAAATCACCTGTGCAAAATAATGGAGAGCCTGAAAACATGACCTGTTGGGGCGCCTTGAGGACTGGAGTTGAAAAACACTGGTCTAGAAAACTGAAACTGAAAATAGTTGACGCTCACAAAGCTGGAGAAGGCTATAAGAAGATAGCAAAGAGTTTTCAGATGTCAATATCCTCTGTTCGGAATGTAATTAAGAAATGGCAGTCATCAGGAACAGTGGAAGTTAAAGCAAGATCTGGAAGACCAAGAAAAATATCAGACAGAACAGCTCGCAGGATTGTGAGAAAAGCAATTCAAAACCCACGTTTGACTGCACGATTCCTCCAGAAAGATCTGACAGACACTGGAGTTGTGGTACACTATTCCACTATAAAGAGATACTTGTACAAAATATGGTCTTCATGGAAGAGTCATCAGAAGAAAACCTCTTCTACGTCCTCATCACAAAAATCAGCGTTTGAACTTTGCAAATGAACATATAGACAAGCCTGAGGCATTTTGGAAACAAGTTCTGTGGACCGATGAGGTTAAAATAGAACTTTTTGGCCGGAATGAGCAAAGGTACGTTTGGAGAAGAAAGGGCACAGAATTTAATGAAAACAACCTCTGTCCAACTGTTAAGCATGGGGGTGGATCAATCATGCTTTGGGGTTGTATTGCAGCCAGTGGCACAGGGAACATTTCACGAGTGGAAGGAAAAATGCATTCAATAAAATTTCAGCAAATTTTGGATGGTAACTTGATGCCATCAGAGAAAAAGCTGAAGTTAAAGAGAGGATGGCTTCTACAAATGGATAATGATCCTAAACACACCTCAAAATCCGCGGGGGAATTACATCAAGAGGCGTAAACTGAAGGTTTTGCCATGGCCTTCACAATCTCCTGACCTCAACATTATTGAAAATCTATGGATAGACCTTAAAAGAGCCGTGCGTGACAGACAGCCCAGAAATCTCAAAGAACTGGAAGACTTTTGTAAGGAAGAATGGGCAAAGATACCTCAAACAAGAATTAAAAGACTCTTGGCTGGCTACAAAAAGCGTTTACAAGCTGTGATACTTGCCAAAGGGGGCAGTACAAGATATTAACTCTGCAGGGTGCCCAAACTTTTGCAGACGCCATTTTTTTGTTTTCTGTAATTTTGAAAGTGTAAATGATGGAAATAAAATCTAACTTTTTTTTGACATATTATAAGAATGTCTAATCTGTAATTTGATGCCATTTGGAGATTTTTCCATCTTTCCTTGGCTTCGTTATGCACATTAATACACATTTTTACCTGGAGTGCCCAAACTTTCGATCCCCACTGTATGTGCCTATTCTAATTACAAGATTATCAACTAAATCACGTACAAGAACTTTGACACCGAAAACACTTCCAACTGGTATGTTCTGACTTCAGTGCTAATGCAAACACTTGTTGCTTTATAAATAAGAGCTATTAAGATGACCGGATATCAGGATTAGCAATAACCAATTTACTTATGCAATAAATTTTCCTCCATCATTTTATTTTGTCTCTAAAAACACTGCAGGTACAGAAAGGTACCCTGTTGGTCCTATCTGGAATTCAGTGCACCTCTAACGTCTTGTTTCAGCTGGCCCATTTTTTGCTGCACTGAAATTAAGCAATATTGTCAGCCATGACCAGTACTCAACTACTGGCAATCTCATCTCCTTAACACAATGGGGGTTATTTACTAAAGGCAAATCCACTTTGCACTACAAGTGAAAAGTGCACTTGGAAGTGCAGTCGCTGTAGATCCAAGGGGGACATGCAAGGAAAATAAAAAACAGCATTTTAGCTTGCATGTGATTGGATGATAAAATCAGCAGAGCTTCCCCTCATTTCATATCTACCCCTCCGATTTACAGCGACTGCACTTCCAAGTGCACTTTCAGTGCAATTTCAAGTGCACTTGTAGTGCAAAGTGGATTTGCCTTTCGTAAATAACCCCAAAGGTGTTATACAGGTGCGTCTCATAAAATTAGAATATCATCAAAAAGTTAATTTATTTCAGTAATTCAAATCAAAAAGTGAAACTCATATTATATACGTGCGTTACAACACTGGGGTTGATTTACCAAAACTGGAGAGTGCAAAATCTGGTGCAGCTGTGCCTGGTAGCCAATCAGCCTCTAACTTCATTTTGTTCAAGTAAGCTTTGACAACAAAATCTGGAAGCTGATTGGCTGCCAGGCACAGCTGCACCAGATTTTGCACTCTCCAGTTTTAGTAAATGAACCCCACAGAGTGATATATTTCAAGCATGTCTTTCTTTTAATTTTGATGATTATGGCTTACAGCTAGTGAAAACCCAACATTCCATATTTCAGAAAATTAGAATACTACATAAGACCAATAAAGAAAAAAAAAGGATTTTTAATACAGAAATGTTGGCTTACTGAAAAGTCTGTCCATGTACAGTATAGCAGTGTTTCTCAACTCCAGTCCTCAAGGCGCCCCAACAGGTCATGTTTTCAGGCTCTTCATTACTTTGCACAGGTGATTTGATCAGTTTCACTGCCTAAGGCTGGCCATACACTATTCAATTTTCCTGTTCAACTTTCCTTTAGATTTACCAAAACCATATAATAGGAGGTCAAACCTAAACACTTTCAATTTGGATGCAATCAGGCAGGCCCTTGTACTACATAGTTGAAGGTAAATCTAAAGAAAATTGAACAGGAAAATTGTATGGTGTATGGCCAGCTTTAGTAGTTACCACAGCTGTTTAATCTGAAGGAAATCCTGAAAACCTGACCTGTTGGGGCGCCTTGAGGACTGGAGTTGAGAAACACTGCAGTATAGTATGCACTCAATACTTGGTCGGGGCTCCTTTTGCATTACTACATCAATGCTGCGTGGTATGGAGGTGATCAGCCTGTGGCACTGCTGAGGTGCTATGGAAATCCAGGTTGCTTTGATAGCGGCCTTCAGCTGGTCTGCATTGGTGGGTCTGGTGTCTCATCTTCCTCTTGACTATACCCCACAAATTTTCTATGGGGTTTAGGTCAGGTGAGTTTGCTGGCCAATCACAGTGATACCACGATCATTAAACCAGGTATTGGTATTTTTGGCAGTCCTGCTGGAAAATTAAATCATCTCCGTAAAGCTGGTCAGCAGAGGGAAAGAAGTATGAAGGGCTCTAGATATCCCTGCTAGAGGGCTGCGCTGACTTTTGACTTGATAAAACACAGTGGACCAACACCAGCAGATGACATGGCTCCCCAAATCATCACTGACTGTGGAAACTTCACACTGGACCTCATGTAACTTGAATTCTGTGCCTCTCCACTCTTCCTCCAGACTCTGGGACCTTGATTTCCAAATGAAATGCAAAATGTTACACAGTCCTTGGTGATTTGGGGAGCCATGTCATCTGCTGGTGTTGGTCCGCTGCGTTTTATCAAGTCCAAGGTCAGTGCAGCCCTCTACCAGGGAATTCCAGAGCACTTCATACTTCCCTCTGCTGACCAGTTTTATAGAGATGCTGATTTCATTTTCCAGTAGGGCTCAGCACCTGCCCACACTGCCAAAAGTACAAATACCTGATTTAAAGTGATTGTAAAGGCTCGTTTTTTATTTTATTTTTTTTTAACCACTTAAGCCCGGACCATTTGGCTGGCCAAAGACCAGAGCACTTTTTGCGATTCGGCACTGCGTCGCTTTAACTGACAATAGCACGGTCGTGTGACGTGGCCCCCAAACAAAATTGACGTCCTTTTTTTCCCCACAAATAGAGCTTTCTTTTGGTGGTATTTGATCACCTCTGCAATTTTTTTTTTTTTGCGCTATAAACAAAAAAATAGTGACAATTTTGAAAAAAAAGCATTATTTTTTACTTTTTGCTATAATAAATATCCCAAAAAATATATATAAAATTTTTTTTTCCCTCAGTTTAGGCCGATATGTATTTTTCTACATATTTTTGGTAAAAAAAGATCGCAATAAGCTTTTATTGATTAGTTTGCGCAAAAGTTATAGCGTCTACAAAATCGGGGATAGTTTTATGGCATTTTTATTGAAATTTTTTTTTTTTTTTTTTTTACTAGTAATGTTTACTAGTTTACTAGTAATGGCGGTGATCAGCGATTTTTATCGTGACTGCGACATTACGGCGGACACGTCGGACAATTTTGGCACGATTTTGCGACCATTCACATTCATACCGCGATCAGTGCGATTAAAAATGCATTGATTACTGTGTAAATTTAACTGTCAGTGAAGTGGTTAACCACTAGGTTTTGCTGTAGGGGTTAAGTGTGTCCTAGGGAGTGATTCTAACGGTGGGGGGAGGGGCTGTGTGTGACACTACACTGATCACCGCTTCTGATTACAGGGAGCGGTGATCAGTGACAGTGTCATTAGGCAGAACGGGGAGATGCTTGTTTACATTAGCATCTCCCCGTTCTTCCTCACCGTGAGACGATCGCGGGCATCCCTATGGACATTGAGCCCGCGGGACCCGCGATCACAAGTCACCTCTTAAAGGGCAACTTACAGGTACCTTAATCTGCCCGTACGTGCCCTTTTGCCGCAGCATATCTGCGTGAGGCGGTCGGGAAGCGGTTAAGTAACAAACATTATATGGCCTCTATGCAGTTGGTTTTGCACAGAGCAGCCCGGATCCTCCTCTTCTCGGATCCCTCTTTGCTGCTCCTAGTCCCTCCTTCCTTTGAGTGCCCCTCAGCCAGCAGCTTACAACAGGGCGCACCCAAGCCAAGTCAGAGCTCCGTGTAACTATTCAGACACGGAGACCCAACCTGGCCCTGCCCCCCTCTCTCCCCTGATTGGCTGACTGGCTTTGATTGACAGCCGCAGGAGCCAATGGCGCCGCTACTCTGTCTCAGCCAATCAGGAGGAGTTTACTGGATGGCTGAGGGGGATCGTGGACATCGCTGGAGAGAGACGGGACTCAGGTAGGTAATTGGGGAGTGCTGCTATACACAGGTTTTTTTTAATCTTAGTGCATTCAGAAAAAAACCTGCCTTTACAACTCCTTTATTGATCATGGTAACACTGTGCTTGATTGGCCAGCAAACACGCCTGACCTAAACCCCCATAGAGAATTTGTGGGGTATTTTCAAGAGCAGTGGTTCTCAACTCCTGTCCTCAGGACCCACTCAGAGCCGGTTCACACAGGGGCAACTTGGGATCCGACTTCAAGTCGCACGACATGAGAAAATCAATGTTAGTGAATGAGAGCCGTCTTAATGTACACTACTGAAGTCGCTCCGACTTCAGAAAAGGTTCCTGTACTACTTCAATCCGACTTCTAGGCGACTTGTTCCTATTGATTTCAATGGAAGTCGCCTCCAAGTCGGATCCCCGTTCATAGTGAGGCAACTTTACAGGAAGCAGAAAGGAATTTACCCAGAACAAGAATGATGTCACAAGAGCTCCGATTGGCCACTGGCAAAGTCCCCTGTGGTGGAGGTGACTTCAAGTCGTGTTGTAAATCGCTCCAAGTCGCAGTGGTTCACGCTCAAGTCGTGTCCAAGTCGCCTCGCAAAGTCGCGCTGTAAGTCGTGTCGCCCCCTGTGTGAACCGGCTCTTACAGGCCAGGTTTGCAGGATAACTGAAATACATGACAGGTGATATCATTTGCTGCTCAGTGATTGCAGTTTTCTAGTTTGCATCTCCCCCAAGGTAATACATAAAATCTGGCCTGTTAGTGAGCCCTGAGGACAGGAGTTGAGAATCACTGGTCAAGAGGAAGATGAGAGACACCAGACCCAACAATGCAGACGAGCTGAAGGCCACTATCAAAGCAACCTGGGCTTCCATAACACCTCAGCAGTGCCACGAGCTGATCACCTCCATGCCATGCCGCATTGATGCAGTAACTCATGCAAAAGGGGCCCCAACCAAGTATTGCGTGCATACTATACTGTACATGGACAGACTTTTCAGTAAGCCGACATTTCTGTATTATAAATCCTGTTTTTATTGGTCTTATGTAATATTCTAATTTTCTGAGATACTGAATTTTTGGTTTTCACTAGCTGTAAGCCATAATCATCAAAATTAAAAAAAAAAAAAATGCTTGAAATACATATCACTCTGTGTGTAACGCATCTATATAAAATAGGAGTTTCACTTTTTGACTTGAATTGATGAGATGCACCTGTTATTCTGACCAAATGTGTCAACGGAAAAAATACTTCATTGTGGCCACTAGATGGAGCTGAGGAAAAGATTTTTTTTTTTTTTTCTATAAGTAGCCATTGCCATCTAGTGGCCATTATGCATTATTTTCCCCAGTCACACATTCAATCTGCAGGGAATATCTAGCCTGAAAAATTTGTTTTTTTCCCCCCATTCGCACAGAACAAATTTACAAGCAGTTAATATTCTAGATTTCTGAGATACTGAATTTTGGGTTTTCACTAGTTGTAAGCCATGATTATAACATTTAAAATAGATCACTCTGTGTGTAATGAATCTATATGAGTTTCACTTTTTGAATGAAATTACTGAAATAAATTTAACAATATTCTAATTTTATGAGATGCACCTGTATGTAGTCCAGCAGGAGAACTCAGACAGGCTTAAGCTAGTCATAGATGGATGGAATCTCAGCCGGTTCAGCAGAGCCCGGCCAAGATTTTGATCCATCTATGGGCAGGCTGTTTGTACTGAAGTCGATTAATGGATCTGACTTCAGTACAACCAGCCTGTTGGAATTTTTGCATGCAATCACTGCCAGCAGCTTCAGAAGCTACTCGTAATCATTGTGTTCTGCTGGCAGGGAAGGCTCCCAGCCAGCAGAATACAATAGTGCAAAAGGAGGGATTTCTCCATCAACTACAACTGTGTTGCTGGGGGTAATCTAGCAACCTGGGGTTGCAGGAAAGAAAATGGCATCATCAATTCTATGACTTACTTTATAATACTGCTTGGGATTTTAGCACATCAGCACATACAAGTAATTATGACACATTTGATTTCAGACAGCAACAGGTAATGTTCTGTGCTCCTGTGTCGCCCCCCCCCCCCCCCCATATTTTGGGGAATGCTGCATGCATTGCAGGGATACTGAAAATTGTATTTTGTCCATAAAGGCGTCCAACTCAGATTTTTACATCAAAGGCAAGGGGAGTAAATGAAAAGTGTGACTGGGTAAAGCACAGGTTTACTTTAAATCTGACAACTGTGTGGCATGTGAAGAATGGGGGGGGGGGGGGGGGGGTCACATCACCTTCCATATGCTGAAGTGCAAGTTACACTCTTCCTTCCCAGAAGCTGAATGGAGAACAGAGCAAAAATTGAGCCCTTGCTCCTGAGGAGGACACGGGCAAGGTATATTTGTAGATGTGTGCAGTAAGGTACCCATACAAAAACCACTGCTCAACCCAATAGTGGTGTTTTCTGTCACAATGCTACAGTCATGTTGGGGCATTTGTTTTTACCAGCTGAAATCATCAGCAGATTACCATCTTTGGCTTAAATCGTTGACTTGGGATATTGCAAAGTCCAAACTTCATGTAAAGAGAGCAAACCAGCATTACCCGGGCAGTTCAGGAAATGTAGCATTCATCTCTCTATGACAGGTTTCCTCTAAATCAGTGATCTCCGAACTGCAGCCCCTTGCTTGCTTTTATCTGGCCCTTGGGGCCTTGTTATCCACTGATACCAACAATTGGGGCATAATTCCCCTTACTGACACCAATGAATGGACATAATTCCTCCCCATTACACCAATTATGTGGCGCTATACCTCCCCAACGACACCATTGATTAGACAACTCCTCCAAATGACACCAACAATCAGGCCCAATGACCCCAATGATGGGGCACAATTCCTCCCACTGACACCAACAATGGGGCACAGTTGCTCCCTCTGAAACAAAAAGGGCATTATTTTCTTCCACACTGACGTCAGGACCTCTTCTACTCCCAATAGCCAAAGTCCAGCACTCCCTAAAGTCTGAAGGACAATAAAACTGGCCCTTTGTTTAGAAAGTTTGGAGTCCCCTGCTCTAGATTAAAGAATCAAAAACTCTGAATAAAATCTAATGCCGCGTACACACGAGCGGACTTTACGGCGGACTTTGCCCGGCGGACTGGATTTCGTCGGACAATTCGATGTGTGTGGGCTCCAGCGGACTTTGTTTTCTCAAAAGTTGGACGGAATTAGATTTGAAACTTGTTTAAAATTTATCCGTTGAAATCGAGTCCGGTCGAAAAGTCCGCCGTCTGTATGCTAGTTCGACGGACTAAAAAGCCACGCTAGGGCAGCTATTGGCTACTGGCTATGAACTTCCTTGTTTTAGTCCGGTCGTACGTCATCACGTACGAATTCGACGGACTTTGGTGGATTGTGTGTAGGCAAGTCCGTTCATTCAGAAAGTCCGTCGGAAAGTACGTTGAAAAATCCGCCGGGCAAAGTCCGCCGTAAAGTCCGCTCGTGTGTACGCGGCATAAGACAGCAATAAAAAACTAAGCAAGGGTTCCAACCCCTCACCAGGGCCATCTTAATAGCATCATGGGCCCCTTGCAAAGTAATGCACGGGAGCCCCTACAAGTCTGCCCCAATTTACACACCTACTCAAGAATTAAAGGATAAATAGTTCAAATTTGAACATGTTTTTCTTAGTACTTTAACCACTTGCACAACAGCCCTGTAGACATACTGCAGCAGGGGAGACGCACTGCCAGATCATGTACCTAGTATGTGATTGGACACTTCCGGGTCTGGGGGCACACATGCGTGCTGCCGCCGGCTCACTCCACTGTAGTCACATACAGCAGGAACCCAGCAGCAGGTACCACAGACTCGATACCCATTGATTGTTCAGTACAAAGGCAGATCACCGCTCTGTTCTCCGCTATGTAAACAAGGCAGATTGTCGTTCTATCAGTAGGGATGGCATTGTTCCTGCAAAGCAGGGACATGGATCTATGGCCTCCCACAGTACACAAGTACTGGCTAGGAACACATTTAACCCTTTGACTGCCCGATGTTAACCCCCATCCCAGCCAGCATCATTAGTACTGTGACAGTATTAGACCCCTTTCAAACCTGGTGCCCTTTTCAGGTGTTTTTGCGCCTGAAAAGCACCTCTCATGCCTCCCCAGTGTGAAAGTCTGAGTGCATTCACACGGGGGGCGGTGCGCTTGCAGGACGAGAAAAAAAAAAGTCCTGCAAGTAGCATCTTTGGGGTAGCGTGGGAGCGGTGTAGACACTGCTCCCAAAACGCCCTGCCCATTGAAATGAATGGGCAGCCCTGCCGAATCGCTTCGGGAGCGTTGCAACACAGGCACTTTCAACCACTTCTTTAGCCGCTAGAGGGGGTTAAAAGCACCCCGCTAGCAGACAAAAAGCCAATATAACAGCGGTAAAGCACCACTGAATTTAACAGCGCTTTACCGCCAACGCCAGCATCATCCCAGTGTAAAAGTACCCCAAGTGTCATTGGTCCCCAAAAAGTGTCAGTTAGTATTGGATTTGTCTGCCACAATACCACAGTCACGCTGTAGTTTGTAGACGCTATAACTTTTGTGCAAATCAATATATGCTTGTGATTTTTACCAAAAATATGTAGCGGAATACACATTAGTCTAAATTGATAAAGAAATTCATTTTTTTTCCTTCAATTTACTAAATGTTTTATACCAGAAAAAAAAAAAAAAAAAAAAAAAAAAAAAAAATCAAACTTGTTTTTTTTTTTGTTTAAAGCTCAAAAGATAAAAACCAGAGGTGATCAAATACCACCAAAAGCAAGCTCTATTTGTGGGGGGGAAACTAATTTTATGTGGGTACAGCGTTGCATGACCACGCATTTGTCAGTTAAAGTAATGAAGTGTCCTATTGCAAAAAATTGCCTAATCATAAAAGGGGTAAATCTTCCAGAGGGCAAGTGGTTAAATAAGATCGATAAAAGGAAAACATGCCATAAATCGACGGGAGAGCGGGGGAGGAGGGAAGAGGAGAGACGGGAGAGCGGGGGAGGAGGGAAGAGGAGAGACGGGAGAGCGGGGGAGGAGGGAAGAGGAGAGACGGGAGAGCGGGGGAGGAGGGAAGAGGAGAGACGGGAGAGCGGGGGAGGAGGGAAGAGGAGAGACGGGAGAGCGGGGGAGGAGAGAAGGGAGAGCGGGGGAGGAGAGAAGGGAGAGCGGGGGAGGAGAGAAGGGAGAGCGGGGGAGGAGAGAAGGGAGAGCGGGGGAGGAGAGAAGGGAGAGCGGGGGAGGAGAGAAGGGAGAGCGGGGGAGGAGAGAAGGGAGAGCGGGGGAGGAGAGAAGGGAGAGCGGGGGAGGAGAGAAGGGAGAGCGGGGGAGGAGAGAAGGGAGACCGGGGGGGAGGGGAGGGAGAAGAGGAGGAAGACCGGGGGGGGGGGGGGGGGAGAAGAGGAGGAAGACCGGGGGGGGGGAAGAAGAGGAGGAAGACCGGGGGGGGGGGGGGGGGGAAGAAGAGGAGGAAGACTGGGGGGGGGGGGGGAAGAAGAGGAGGAAGACTGGGGGGGGGGGAAGAAGAGGAGGAAGACCGGGGGGGGGGGGAAGAAGAGGAGGAAGACCGGGGGGGGGGGGGGGGGGAGAGAAGAGGAAGACCGGGGGGCCGGGGGGGAGAAGAGGAAGACCGGGGGGGAGAAGAGGAAGACCGGGGGGGAGAAGAGGAAGACCGGGGGGGGGTCAGGGGAGAAGAGAGAAGGGAGACCGGGGGGGAAAGAGGAGGGAGTGGAGAGAAGGGAGACCAGGGGAAGGAGGAGGCAGAGAAGGGAGATGGGGGGGGGGGGGGGGGGAAGAGGAGAGAAGGGTGACCGGGGGAAGGAGGCTGCAGAGAAGGGGGACAAGAAGGGAGACCAGGGGAAGAGGGGTGGCTGAGACTGGAGGAAGAAGAGTGGAAGACAACAAAATCACACCAGAGCAGAGTGAGACCAGTGTTGTCCTGTGCAAAGCAGATGTGCTGAAGTCAAAGCAAGGACCCCCCCCACTTTACTAATTGTTCATTGTTGTAACCTTTAGAAATTTTCGTTGTGATCTTTCTCAATGCTACAGTCACTGCTATTCTCTAAATTTGATCATTTTGTTTTCTACAGAATAAAGGGTTTTTTTGTTGAAGTGCCTTGGTATCACCACAACAAAAATTCCATCTACTGTTGAGCAATGAAGATTATATTATTTCTGAAAAAAATCAAGTATTCATAAAATTGTTCTCCATTTTTGATCTCCAGGGTATATTTGCTTTGTGACTGCGACAAGAATGATATCCCCAGTTGCATTTGGCAGACACTACCTCTCAAATGCAAACCATTCAAATTAAAAAAAAAGGGTCCATGCTGCAACTTCCCCACAACCAATGCACGTGGCTGTGCTGGGGGGCGATGCAGAATTTAGGGCAGTGATGGTGAACCTTGGCACCCCCAGATGTTTGGGAAATATGTTTCCCCATGATGCTCATGCACTCTGCAGTGTTCGTGAGCATCATGGGAAATGTAGTTCCAAACATCTGGGGTGCTAAGGTTTAACATAACTGATTAAAGGGGGTTACAACAGGTGGTGAGGAGGCAACATCACCTCCTCACTACCTGTCAAACACAGATTGCTTTTCAGAGGAGTGGCAGTCTTGCAGTCAGACTCCGAGCAGCAGAGGTGAGGGAGGGACATATGCATTTCATAACATGTATCCTAATTTTTGGGGATTAAAGCAATTCAGACATTAAGATATAATTTTATTTCATGACATTAAAAATAGTTTTTTTACAATTTTGTCTTTTAACCACTTGCTTACTGGGCACTTAAACCCCCCTCCTGTCCAGACCAATTTTCAGCTTTTAGCGCTGTCGCACTTTGAATGACAATTGCACGGTCATACAACACTGTACCCAAATGAAAATTTTATACTTTTTTTCCCACAAATAAAGCTTTCTTTTGATGGTATTTGATCACCTCTGCCTTTTTTTATTTTTTGTTAAAAAAATAGAAAAAGACAGAATTTAAAAAAAAAAAAATTATATATTTTTTATATTTTGTTATAAATTTTTGCAAACAGGTAATTTTTCTCCTTCGTTTATGTACGCTGATGAGGCGGCAGTGTTGGGCACCGATGGGCGGCAGTGTTGGGCACCGATGGGCGGCAGTGTTGGGCACCGATGGGCGGCAGTGTTGGGCACCGATGGGCGGCAGTGTTGGGCACCGATGGGCGGCAGTGTTGGGCACCGATAGGCGGCAGCACTGCTAGGTGGCACTGAGAGTTGGCACTTGTGGGGCATTGTTGGTGGCACTTGTGGGCACTGGCAGGTGGCAATAACAAATGGCACTTGGAGGCACAGATGAGGCATCTGTGCCTCCTTCCTCTTCGGGACCGATGTCCCTTTCACATAAGCCGGTGATCGGCTTTTTTTTTCCTCCTCACGCTCTCAGCGTGAGGAGAAAACGAAACCGATCACCAAGTCTTGTTTACATCATGTGATCAGCTGTCATTGGCTGACAGCTGATCACATGGTAAGGGGCCGGGACCGGCCCCTTACTCGGATCTGTGATCATCCGAGTCTCCGTGACTCGGTGATCACAGCGCGCACACCGCGCGCCCTGCAGGGAGCGCGCGGTGCGCGTGTACAGGGGATGACGTCCTATGACATCCTCCCGGAGATTGAGGTCCGCGCTGTAGCAGTCATTCGGCTATGGCCCGGACCTCAAGTGGTTAAAGATCAATTTTCCAGCATATAGCAAAGTATTCAACAATTAGGTATACTGCGATACATTAAAATTGAGTGTATTGTAGAAGCATTAAAGTGGTATTCCCAAGCTACTTGCTTACGTGGATTCCACCATAGATGGTAAAATTGGTGGATAGTAATCCGTGGGTTGGGGGTATCCAACACGTTTCAAAACATGGATGGGAAAAAAAAAAAAAAAGTCTTCCTCTGGGTTTTTTACCACTTATCATACTCTATTCTTGGCTAGAACACACCCATAGCCCAAAACAAGACCTCCATGGGTCCATTGTGTCACCGTTCGTACTGTACAAAGATCACTGGTACATGTCCAAAAATGACCACCATCGAAATGCGTGGCGTTATCTTATAAAAATGCAGAGATCCAGCCTGCTCCACAGGAAAGCAGCACTCCTCAATACTTCCTCTATGGTTTACAGGTAGTGTGACCCGGAGAACAAAATTTCTGTCCATATCCACCAATGTGGGACATATGCATTTGTCAAGGTTGGGGGGGCGGGGGGTGTTCAGATATTGCAGCCTCTAATGCAGTGATGGTGAACCTTGGCACCCCAGATGTTTTGGAACTACATTTCCCATGATGCTCAGCCATACTGCAGCATAGTTGAGCATCATGGGAAATGTAGTTCCA
>JBBDGP010004119.1:620000-734837 GCA_037952835.1 Lithobates septentrionalis | reverse complement strand
GAGTCTCTCTGGGGACCCTGATGTAAGGAGAGGCTCTCCAGGGACCCTAATGTAGGGGGAGCTCCCTGGGGAACCTGATGTAAGGGGGGTTCTCTGGGGACCCTGATGTAAGGGGAGGCTCTCTGGGGACCCTGACGTAAGGGGAGGATCTCTGGGGACCCTAATGTAGGGGGAGGCTCTCTAAGAACCCTGATGTAAGGGGAGGCTCTCTGTGGACACTGATGTAAGGGGGGCTCTCTGGGGACCCTGATGTAAGGTGGGGCTCTCTGGGGACCCTGATGTAAGGGGATGCTCTCTGGGGACCCTGATGTAACAGGAGGCTCTCTGGGGACCCTGATGTAAGGGGAGGATCTCTGGGGACCCTAATATAGGGGGAGGCTCTCTGGGAACCCTTATGTAAGGGTACGCTTTCTAGGTACCCTAATGTAGAGGGGGGCTCTCTGGGGACCCTGATGTAAGGAAAGGGGTCTCTGGGGACCCTGATGTAAGGAAAGGGGTCTCTGGGGACCCTGACGTAAGGAGGGGACTCTTTGGGGACCCTGATGTAGGGGGGCTCTCTGGGGACCCTGATGTAAGGGAGGCTCTCTGGGGACCCTAATGTAGGGGGGCTCTCTGGGAACCCTGATGTAAGTGGTGCTCTCTGGGTACCCTGATGTATGGGGGGATCCCTGGGGACCCTGATGTAAGGAGGGAGGCTCTCTGGGGACCCTAATATAGGGGGAGGCTCTCTAAGGACCCTGATGTAAGGGGAGGCTCTCTGGGGACCATGATGTAAGGGGGCCTCTCTGGGGACCCTGATGTAAGGGGAGTCTCTCTGGGGACTCTGATGTAAGGAGAGGCTCTCTAGGGACCCTAATGCATGGGGGGCTCCCTGGGGACCCCGATGTAAGGGGGGTTCTCTGGGGACCCTGATATAAGGGGAGGATCTCTGGGGACCCTAATGTAGGAGGAGGCTCTCTGGGGACCCTTATGTAAGGGTATGCTTTATAGTGACCCTAATGTAGGGGGAGGCTCTCTGGGGACCCTAATGTAAGGAGGGGCTCTCTGGGGACCTTGATGTTAAGGGGAGCTCTCTGGGGACCCTGATGTAATTAGAGGGGCTCTGGGGACCCTAATATCAGTAGGGAGGCTCTCTGGGGACCCTGATGTAAGGGGAGGCTCTCTGGGTACCTTGATGTAAGAGGGGGCTCTCTGGGGACCCTGATGTAAGGGGGGCTCTCTGGGGACCCTGATGTTAGGGGGGTTCTCTGGGGACCCTGATGTAAGAAAAGGGCTCTCTGGGGACCCTTATTTAAGGAAAGGGGTCTCTGGGGACCCTGACGTCAGGAGGGGACTCTCTGGGGACCTTGATGTAGGGGGGCTCTCTGGGGACCCTGATGTAAGGGAGGCTCTCTGGGGACCCTAATGTAGGGAGGCTCTCTGGGAACCCTGATGTAAGTGGGGCTCTCTGGGTACCCTGATGTAAGGGGGATCCCTGGGGACCCTGATGTAAGGAGGGAGGCTCTCTGGGGACCCTAATATAGGGGAGGCTCTCTAAGAACCCTGATGTAAGGGGAGGCTCTCTGGGGACCCTGATGTGAGGGAGGCTCTCTGGGGACCCTAATGTAGGGGGGGCTCTCTGGGAACCCTGATGTAAGTGGGGCTCTCTGGGAACCCTGATGTAAGTGGGGCTCTCTGGGTACCCTGATGTAAAGGGGGGATCCCTGGGGACCCTGATGTAAGGAGGGAGGCTTTCTGGGGACCCTAATATAGGGGGAGGCTCTCTAAGGACCCTGATGTAAGAGGAGGCTCTCTGGGGACCCTGATGTAAGGGGGGCTCTCTGGGGACCCTGATGTAAGGAGAGGCTCTCTAGGGACCCTAATGTAGGGGGGGCTCCCTGGGGACCCTGATGTAAGGGGGGTTCTCTGGGGACCCTGATGTAAGGGGAGGCTCTCTTGGGACCCTGATGTAAGGGGAGGATCTCTGGGGACCCTAATGTAGGGGGGCTCTCTGGGAACCCTGATGTAAGTGGGGCTCTCTGGGTATCCTGATGTAAGGGGGGATCCCTGGGGACCCTGATGAAAGGAGGGAGGCTCTCTGGGGACCCTAATATAGGGGGAGGCTCTCTAAGGACCCTGATGTAAGGGGAGGCTCTCTGGGGACCCTGATGTAAGGGGAGTCTCTCTGGGGACCCTGATGTAAGGAGAGGCTCTCTAGGGACCCTAATGTAGGGGGGCTCCCTGGGGACCCTGATGTAAGGGGGTTCTCTGGGGACCCTGATGTAAGGGGAGGCTCTCTGGGGACCCTGATTTAAGGAAAGGGGTCTCTGGGGACCCTGACGTCAGGAGGGGACTCTCTGGGGACCTTGATGTAGGGGGGCTCTCTGGGGACCCTGATGTAAGGGAGGCTCTCTGGGGACCCTAATGTAGGGGGACTCTCTGGCAACCCTGATGTAAGTGGGGCTCTCTGGGTAAACTGATGTAAGGGGGATCTCTGGGGACCCTGATGTAAGGAGGGAGGCTCTCTGGGGACCCTAATATAGGGGGAGGCTCTCTAAGAACCCTGATGTAAGGGGAGGCTCTCAGGGGACCCTGATGTAAGGGAGGCTTTCTGGGGACCCTAATGTAGGGGGGCTCTCTGGGAACCCTGATGTAAGTGGGGCTCTTTGGGTACCCTGATGTAAGGGGGATCCCTGGGGACCCTGATGTAAGGAGGGAGGCTCTCTGGGGAGCCTAATATAGGGGGAGGCTCTCTAAGGACCCTGATGTAAGGGGAGGCTCTTTGGGGACCCTGATGTTAGGGGGGCTCTCTGGGGACCCTGATGTAAGGAAAGGGCTCTCTGGGGACCCTTATTTAAGGAAAGGGGTCTCTGGGGACCCTGACGTCAGGAGGGGACTCTCTGGGGACCTTGATGTAGGGGGGCTCTCTGGGGACCCTGATGTAAGGGAGGCTCTCTGGGGACCCTAATGTAGGGAGGCTCTCTTGGAACCCTGATGTAAGTGGGGCTCTCTGGGTACCCTGATGTAAGGGGGATCCCTGGGGACCCTGATGTAAGGAGGGAGGCTCTCTGGGGACCCTAATATAGGGGAGGCTCTCTAAGAACCCTGATGTAAGGGGAGGCTCTCTGGGGACCCTGATGTGAGGGAGGCTCTCTGGGGACCCTAATGTAGGGGGGGCTCTCTGGGAACCCTGATGTAAGTGGGGCTCTCTGGGAACCCTGATGTAAGTGGGGCTCTCTGGGTACCCTGATGTAAGGGGGAGATCCCTGGGGACCCTGATGTAAGGAGGGAGGCTTTCTGGGGACCCTAATATAGGGGGAGGCTCTCTAAGGACCCTGATGTAAGAGGAGGCTCTCTGGGGACCCTGATGTAAGGGGGGCTCTCTGGGGACCCTGATGTAAGGAGAGGCTCTCTAGGGACCCTAATGTAGGGGGGGCTCCCTGGGGACCCTGATGTAAGGGGGGTTCTCTGGGGACCCTGATGTAAGGGGAGGCTCTCTTGGGACCCTGATGTAAGGGGAGGATCTCTGGGGACCCTAATGTAGGGGGGCTCTCTGGGAACCCTGATGTAAGTGGGGCTCTCTGGGTACCCTGATGTAAGGGGGGATCCCTGGGGACCCTGATGTAAGGAGGGAGGCTCTCTGGGGACCCTAATATAGGGGGAGGCTCTCTAAGGACCCTGATGTAAGGGGAGGCTCTCTGGGGACCCTGATGTAAGGGGAGTCTCTCTGGGGACCCTGATGTAAGGAGAGGCTCTCTAGGGACCCTAATGTAGGGGGGCTCCCTGGGGACCCTGATGTAAGGGGGTTCTCTGGGGACCCTGATGTAAGGGGAGGCTCTCTGGGGACCCTGATTTAAGGAAAGGGGTCTCTGGGGACCCTGACGTCAGGAGGGGACTCTCTGGGGACCTTGATGTAGGGGGGCTCTCTGGGGACCCTGATGTAAGGGAGGCTCTCTGGGGACCCTAATGTAGGGGGGCTCTCTGGCAACCCTGATGTAAGTGGGGCTCTCTGGGTACCCTGATGTAAGGGGGATTTCTGGGGACCCTGATGTAAGGAGGGAGGCTCTCTGGGGACCCTAATATAGGGGGAGGCTCTCTAAGAACCCTGATGTAAGGGGAGGCTCTCAGGGGACCCTGATGTAAGGGAGGCTTTCTGGGGACCCTAATGTAGGGGGGCTCTCTGGGAACCCTGATGTAAGTGGGGCTCTTTGGGTACCCTGATGTAGGGGGGATCCCTGGGGACCCTGATGTAAGGAGGGAGGCTCTCTGGGGAGTCTAATATAGGGGGAGGCTCTCTAAGGACCCTGATGTAAGGGGAGGCTCTTTGGGGGACCCTGATGTAAGGGGGGATCCCTGGGGACCCTGATGTAAGGAGGGAGGCTCTCTGGGGAGCCTAATATAGGGGAGGCTCTCTAAGGACCCTGATGTAAGGGGAGGCTCTTTGGGGACCCTGATGTAAGGGGGGGCTCTCTGGGGACCCTGATGTAAGGGGAGTCTCTCTGGGGACCCTGATGTAAGTAGAGGCTCTCTAGGGACCCTAATGTAGGGGGGCTCCCTGGGGAACCAGATGTAAGGGGGGTTCTCTGGGGACCCTGATGTAAGGGGAGGCTCTCTGGGGACCCTGATGTAAGGGGGGCTCTCTGGGGACCCTAATGTAAGGGGGGCTCTCTGGGGACCCTGATGTAAGGAGAGGCTCTCTAGGGACCCTAATGTAGGGGGGCTCCCTGGGGACCCTGATGTAAGAGGGGTTCTCTGGGGACCCTGATGTAAGGGGAGGCTCTCTGGGGTCCCTGATGTAAGGGGAGGATCTCTGGGGACCCTAATGTAGGGGGGGCTCTCTGGGAACCCTGATGTAAGTGGGGCTCTCTGGGTACCCTGATGTAAGGGGTGATCCCTGGGGACCCTGATGTAAGGAGGGAGGCTCTCTGGGGACCCTAATATAGGGGGAGGCTCTCTAAGGACCCTGATGTAAGGGGAGGCTCTCTGGGGACCCTGATGTAAGAGGAGTCTCTCTGGGGACCCTGATGTAAGGGGAGGCTCTCTAGGGACCCTAATGTAAGGGGAGGATCTCTGGGGACCCTAATATAGGGGAGGCTCTCTGGGGACCCTTATGTAAGGGTACGCTTTCTAGGGACCCTAATGTAGAGGGAGGCTCTCTGGGGACCCTGATGTAAGGAGGGGCTCTCTGGGGACCTTGATGTTAAGGGGAGCTCTCTGGGGACCCTTATGTAATGAGGGGGGCTCTGGGGACCCTAATATCAGTAGGCAGGCTCTCTGGGGACCCTGATGTAAGGGGAGGCTCTCTGGGGACCCTGATGTAATGAGGGGGGCTCTGGGGACCCTAATATCAGTAGGGAGGCTCTCTGGGGACCCTGATGTAAGGGGAGGCTCTCTGGGGACCCTGATGTAAGTGGATGCTCTCTGTGGACCCTGATGTAAGGGGAGGCTCTCTGGGGATCCTAATGTAGGGAGAGGCTCTCTGCGTAACCTGATGTAAGGGGGGATCTCTGGGGACCCTAATGTAGGTGGTGGATCTCTGGGGACCCTGATGTAGGTGGTGGATCTCTGGGGACCCTGATGTAAGTGGGGGATCCGCATTCAGATATGTAACGCTATATATATATATATATACACTACCGTTCAAAAGTTTGGGGTCACATTGAAATGTCCTTATTTTTGAAGGAAAAGCACTGTACTTTTAAATGAAGCTAACTTTAAACTAGTCCTAACTTTAAACAAATATACTCTATACATTGCTAATGTGGTAAATGACTATTCTAACTGCAAATGTCTAGTTTTTGGTGCAATATCTACATAGGTGTATAGAGGCCCATTTCCAGCAACTATCACTCCAGTGTTCTAATGGTACAATGTGTTTGCTCATTGGCTCAGAAGGCTAATTGATGATTAGCAAACCCTTGTGCAATCATGTTCACACATCTAAAAACAGTCTAGCTCCTTCCAGAAGCTACAAAATTGACCTTCCTGTGAGCAGATTGAGTTTCTGGAGCATCACATTTGTGGGGTCAATTAAACGCTCAAAATGGCCAGAAAAAGAGAACTTTCATCTGAAACTCGACAGTCTATTCTTGTTCTTAGAAATGAAGGCTATTCCATGCGAGAAATTGCAAAGAAATTGAAGATTTCCTACAACGGTGTGTACTACTCCCTTCAGAGGACAGCACAAACAGGCTCTAACCAGAGTAGAAAAAGAAGTGGGAGGCTGCGTTGCACAACTAAGCAAGAAGATAAGCACATTAGAGTCTCTAGTTTGAGAAACAGACGCCTCACAGGTCCCCAACTGGCATCTTCATTAAATAGTACCCGCAAAACACCAGTGTCAACATCTACAGTGAAGAGGCGGCTGCGGGATTTTGGGCTTCAGGGCAGAGTGGCAAAGAAAAAGCCATATCTGAGACTGGCCAATAAAAGAAAAAGATTAAGATGGGCAAAAGAACACAGACATTGGACAGAGGAAGACTGGAAAAAAGTGTTGTGGACGGATGAATCCAAGTTTGAGGTGTTTGGATCACAAAGAAGAATGTTTGTGAGACGCAGAACAAATGAAAAGATGCTGGAAGAATGCCTGACGCCATCTGTTAAGCATGGTGGAGGTAATGTGATGGTCTGGGGTTGCTTTGGTGCTGGTAAGGTGGGAGCTTTGTACAGGGTAAAAGGGATTCTGAATAAGGAAGGCTATCACTCCATTTTGCAACGCCATGCCATACCCAGTGGACAGCGCTTGATTGGAGCCAATTTCATCCTACAACAGGACAATGACCCTAAACACACCTCCAAATTGTGCAAGAACTATTTACAGCAGAAGCAGGCAGCTGGTATTCTATCGGTAATGGAGTGGCCAGCACAGTCACCAGATCTGAACCCCATTGAGCTGTTGTGGGAGCAGCTTGACCGTATGGTACGCCAGAAGTGCCCATCCAACCAATCCAACTTGTGGGAGCTGCTTCTAGAAGCGTGGGGTGCAATTTCTCCAGCTTACCTCAATAAATTAACAGCTAGAATGCCAAAGGTGTGCAATGCTGTAATTGCTGCAAAAGGAGGATTCTTTGATGAAAGCAAAGTTTGATGTAAAAACAATGTTATTTCAAATACAAATCATTATTTCTAACCTTGTCAATGTCTTGACTCTATTCTCTATTCATTTCACAACGTATGGTGGTGAATAAGTGTGACTTTTCATGGAAAACACAAAATTGTTTGGGTGACCCCAAACTTTTGAACGGTAGTGTATATATATATATATATATATACATACACATACATGTATATATTATATACATGTGTATGCCCGCCAAAGTGTATAACTTTCCTTACTTAGCTGCTATGGGCTCTAGCCCGAGATCTTTTGTAGACCCAGCAACAACCCTGGTGGGGGCCCTTCATGGTTTCTTGCACCAGGGCCCTGAAGATTCTAGTTACGCCTCTGGATTCAGGGTCAGTGAATCAGAGGGTCTAGAGCTCAGTGTTGAAGAACTGCAAGAAGCAGTTGTAGTAAAGCTGAAGGAACTGTTATGTTTGAGTTAGGAACTGTTAAAGACTCTTGCCATAGGAAACAGCATTCCTGCATGTGCAGATGTGGCGCCTTGCTGGGGCCTTTCCCTGCACGGCTGTCCTCCTATTGAAGTCTCGGAGTCTGCCAATTAAATCTACAACTACTTAAGGGTGTCCTGGCCCTAACCCTCTTTTCTTCCAAAAATACAAAAAGGACTGTTAAGAGAAATAAAACCTCTTTTACATCCAAGAAGTGTCTGGTGCCCAATAACTTTCACCATCTTTGCACCCACTATGCCTCACAACCCACTACATATTGAAGGATGTCAGCTATCTCTGGCTTGGAAAGTTCTCATTAGACTGGACAAGGCTAGAGACCTTTCTACACATGAGACCCCCTGCAAGGAAAATTTCTGTTTGCTTTGATCTTTTTGCTTCCTTTAAACAAAAGTGGGCTGCCATGCCCTTGAAAATGCAGTCTGGATAGCTTACAATATATTGTATATGCGTTGCCTTTCTAATTTTGAATTACAAAATTAGTAAGATAACCAATATAGACAAAACAAAACAATTTTTTATTTTTGCCATTCTGCACGTGTCTAAACTAAAAATAATTTTTATTTTTAGTTTACTGGTGTGGTGTGGTTTTGGAATTTGATGAATTTTGTTTCATTTTCTAACAAATTCCATCTTTTTAGAACGATTCGAATTCGGATTGGTCGAAAAATGATTGACCGATTTGAATTGTATGTGAAGAATAGCTAGTTGTTAAGGAGCCAGAAGCCAGCCGCTGCGTCCTTAACAACCGATGAGTCATCAGCTGTCAGCGGGCTTCCCCACTGACAGCTGAAATGTAAACAAAGCAATGCTGGCAATAGAAAATTCCAGAAAAAATACAGCGTGGAGTCCCCCCCCCCCCCAATCAATTTCAGGCCCTTCAGGTCTGGTATGGATTCTAAGGGAAACTCACCAAAATAAAATAAAAAAGTGTGGGGTCCCTCCAAAATCCATACTAGACCCTTATCCCAGCATGTAGCCCGGCAGGCCAGGAAAGGGGGTGAGAAGCAGGCAGTCCATGGGAAGCATTTCTGGATGGACCTACATCGAGGGACATTGTTATTTATTTATTAAATCTCTTTACTGTCTTTATTCACTTTTTACACATTTCTGGTGAAAGGGCAGGGGTATGTACCCCATACTCAGTCACAGGGGGTGGCCAAGATCTGGGGGCCCCCTAGTTAGAGGGGACTTCCAGATTCCGATAAGCCCCCTGCCCGCAAACCCCCACAACCAACCCGCTAGGGTCGTGGGGATGAGGCTGTTGTACCCATCAACATGGGGACAAGGTGGTTAAGGGTGGGGGGGGCAAAGCCGCCCCCCCCCCATGTAGAGGACATGATGCCTTGTATGGCTCAGGATGAGGGGGGGCTTGCCCCCCCCCCCTTTCCTGGCCCGCATGCTCGGATAAGGGTCCAGTATGGATTTTGGGGGGGACCCCACAATGGTTTTTTTAGTTTTGGCATGGGGTTCATCTTAGAATCCATACCAGACCAGAATTTTCTATTGTTTTGTATACATTTCAGCTGTCAGTGGGGAAGCCAGCTGACAGCTGATGAGTGATTGTTTGTTAAGGACCAGCTATTCTTCACACAAAATTCGAATCGGTCAATCATTTTTCGACCATTCCGAATTCTAATTCTTTTGAAAATTTGGAATTTGTTGGAAAACGAATTAAAAAAATGAATTTTAACGAATTTCAACAAAATTTGTTACTATTTAATTTGGATATTCGGATACATCCAAATCTCTGAATAGCCAAAAATTCATCCGAGTTTGTATTTGGACCGAAACGAATTGCACATGTCTAAATATTTTTTGAGTAGAGATGGAAAAGGTTAAAGCACCTGTTAGATATGACGTCCTGGGCTTTGAGCGGGTATATCTGGATGATGCCTGTAGTTACAGACATCATTCAGATATTGCCGGTTTCAGCTGGCGAATCTCTACACCATAGGAATGATCATAGCGACCGTTCCGCCGATTGATCATTCCTATGGGAGGCGAGAGGGGACGTCCCCCCCTCCGGCCGCCCTCCGGTGCTTGCTCCGACTCACCGTTACGATCGGTGAGGCGGAGAGCGAATCCGCTGGCGCCGGATGTAGATCATAGAGATTTCCGGTGGACCAGATGTTCCCCGGAGTCTCTATGATCGTCGGAGGCCGGGCGCGACGTTATGACGTCACGCCCGGCCTCTCCATTCAAAAAACGGCGCCGCTTCGGCTGGGAAGCGGCGATCGTTTTTTTTATTTTTTTTTTATTTCAGGCTTCCCAGCCTAGTGGTGAGATATGGGGTCTTATTGACCCCATATTTCACTATTAAGAGCACCTGATATGTCATGCTATTACAAGGGATGTTTACATTCCTTGTAATAGGAATAAAAATGATCATTTTTTTTTTCAAAAAAGTGTCAAAACAAAAAAAAATAAAATATAATTAACAATAAAAAAAAAAAAAATTTAAAGCGCCGCTGTCCCCGTGTGCTCGCACGCAGAAGCGAAGGCATACGTAAGTCCCGCCCACATATGAAAACGGTGTTCAAACCATACATGTGAGGTATCGCCGCGAACGTTGGAGCGAGAGCAATAATTTTGGCCCTAGACCTCCTCTGTAACTCAAAACATGTAACCAGTAAAAAAATTTCAAGCGTCGCCTATGGGGATATTTAAGTACCGAACATTGGCGCCATTCCATGAGCGTGTGCAATTTTGAAGCGTGACATGTTAGGTATCTATTTACTCGGCGTAACTTCATCTTTCACAAAATGCAAAAATATTGGGCTAACTTTACTGTTTTGGTTTTTTTTTAAACACAAAACAGTTTTTTTCCCCAAAAAAACGCGTTAGAAAAATTCCTGCGCAAATACTGTGTGAGATAAAAAGTTGCAACAACCGCCATTGTATTCTCTAGGGTCTTTACTAAAAAAACATATATAATGTTTGGGGGTTCTATGTAATTTTCTAGCAAAAAAATGATGATTTTTACATGTAGAAGCAAAGTGTCAGAATTGGCCCGGTATTGAAGCGGTTAATATTGTCCACGTTTCTGTTCCAAATTTCCCCTCACTTCCTATCGGATTAAATTGTTTTCAACCCAACAAAGTTAGAGGAAATCTTCCTAACGAAGCCCGAGAGAGCAGGAAAAAACAGACAGAATTTCGGACCCCTCCCTACTTTTGGCTGGACTTATGCCCCGTACACACGGTCGGATTTTCCAATGGAAAATGTCCGATCGGAGCGTGTTGTCGGAAATTCCGACCGTGTGTGGGCTCCATCGGACATTTTCCATCGGATTTTCCAACACACAAAATTGGGGAGCAGGAGATAAAATTTTCCGACAACAAAATCCGTTGTCGGAAATTCCGATCGTGTGTACACAAATCCGACGGACAAAGTGCCACGCATGCTCAGAATAAATAAAGAGATGAAAACTATTGGCCACTGCCCCGTTTATAGTCCCGACGTACGTGTTTTACGTCACCGCGTTTAGAACGATCGGATTTTCCGACAACTTTGTGCGACCGTGTGTAGACAAAACAAGTTTGAGCCAACATCCGTCGGAAAAAATCCTAGGATTTTGTTGTCGGAATGTCCGAACAAAGTCCGACCGTGTGTACGCCCTATTACACTGTATACCTATTGTTAAAAATAGTTATAGTTTCCAATTTACCTTCCAAAAAGCAAAATGGGAGTATTGACTGAGAAACCCTTGCTCGTCATTATCTCCGAGGAAATCATTGGTGCAGATTGAGCAGTTTTGTTCTCCTCTCCAGTCCCAATAAGGAAGGGCAAAATTTTCATCCCCTGTCATGAGCTGAATTTGTCTCTCCAGGAAGAGGAGGCCCAGACGATGCCAACCAGGAAAAGCTGGACCTTGATGGGCGTAGTTTGTGCTATCATCAAAGGTCCCATTCTTTAGAATTGGCTTTGTGGAGTAGTAATGGATCCAAGAAAAAACATCATAGATGGCGGCATCAACAAAGCGGTAAGTGTCTTTGTGATGGCGGTCCCCGGTGTATAAGATGACAAAGTCCTGACTTTTTGTGATTTTGGCCAGTGCCAAGTAGCTGAAAAATCTTTTCCTTTCGAGCAAAGAAAGTTCTCGAATTTCCTTCCGCACTATTGTGATTTTGCGATCACATTTTTCTCCGAAATACCCATACTTACAGTCACCACAGCCATAGCCGCTGTAGTTTTCAAAGCACTCGCAGGTATAGTTAAAGTAATAATTTGGCCAGTTCAGGCGATCATCATTGTATTGGGGCACTTGGTGATCTGCCATAAAATTAGGCACAATAAAGTCACGGCATATGCCACGGCCTGATCTGGATCCACAGGGGCTGAGGTCTGTCCAAAGTGGGCAACACTTGTTGTTCTTCAAAGCATCCCCTGTGACACAGAGCCGTGGGAACTGAGCTTGGACCAAATCATAGCAAAGAACAAGGAAAACACAAAAGACAATCATGGCTTGCTGCAGAAAAATCAACACCTGGAGAGGACAGTGGAGCCAGAGGATTTAGGAACTCAAGCCTAAATAAAAATAAATAAATAAATAAACGTGTTGTAAAATACAAGGACTTTTAAACATATGAAACTTTAATGGGAAATGATAATATACATTCAGCAAGTAGACCTTTCACATTTTTACCTCCTTTTTGTTCCATATTTTGCTTATTCAAATGAAAAAAAAATTATAATAATATGCGGCGCACAAAACAACAACATAAAAAATGTGTAAATCAAAATAAATACATAAAACTGTAGCCTGTTGCAATCTTGCATAATTCCTCTTATGTGTATCACTCAGTGCTCCAGGTGGCCTCTGATGCTGTCAAGGTGACGAAACACATTGGTACACTACTATTACTGAGTGAAACACTCAGTTTACTGAAGCTCTATACACATGTGATTGGGGATGTACCTTATCAGGAGTAGTACACGGATCAGCCATACCATGACCACTGACCGATAAAGTAAATATTGATTATCTCATTAAAATGACACCAGAAAGTTGCTGGGATATATTAGGCAGCAAGTAAACATGTTGCCCCTGAATTTGATGTGTTGAAAGCAGAAAAAATAGACAAGCGTATAGGTTTGAGGGACTTTGACAAGGGCCAAATTGTAATGGCTAGACGATGGGGTCTCCAACTCCAAAACTGCACCACTTGAGGGATGTTCCCAGTCTGCAGTGGTCAGGACTGAACAAAAGTTGTCCAAGGAAGGAAAAGCGGTGACAGGGTAATGAATAGTCAAGGCTCATTCATGCACGTGGGGAGGGAAGGCTCATAGATGGAGATGGGGAGGGAAGGCTCATTCATGCACATGGGGAGGGAAGGCTCATAGATGGAGATGGGGAGGGAAGGCTCATTGATGGAGGTGGGGAGGGAAGGCTGACCTGTGTAGTCCGATCCAATAGAAGAGCTACTGTAGCTCAAAATGCTGAAGAAGATAATGCTGGCTCTGACAGAAAGGTGTCAGAACACACAGAACAACGCAGTTTGTTGTGCATGGGGCTGCTTAGCCGCAGACCGGTCAGGGTGCCCATGCTGACCCATGTCCACAGCCAAAAGCACCTACAATGGGCACGCGAGCCTCAGAATTTGACCACAGAGCAATGAAAGAAGGCGGTCTGGTCTGATGAATCACATTTTCTTTTACATCATGTGAATGTCTGGGTGTATTGCCTACCTGGGGAAGAGATGGCACCAAAATGCATAATGGGAAGATAGAAAGCCGGCAGAGGCAGTGTGACTTACAGGACTTAAAGGATCTACTACTAAAGGCTTGGTGCCAAATACCACAGCATACCTTCAGAGGTCTAATAGAGTCCATGCCTGGATGGTTCAGGGCTGTTTTTGGTTTCAAAAGGGGGACCTAATCAATAGTAGGTGGTTGGTCATAATGTTATGGTGGGTGCAGTGGAGGAACTACCAGGGGGGCAAAGGTCCCACTGCAAGACCGTAATAAAGGGCTCTGGGTTGGGAGTAAAGGGCCCCGGGATCAGTGGGAAGGGCCCCAGCCGGGGGTCAGGGGGGTCCTGTATAGTTTCTTGCATTGGGCCCTGAAGGGTAGAGTTATGCCTCTGAGTCGGTGGGCATAATGTTATGGCTGATGGATGTAGATACCCCTTGCTTATTGAAGAAGGGGGGCTGATATCAAATTTTTAGCCCCCTGTGTACATACCCCCACAACCACTGGGTCAGGGTTGTGGGGAAGAGGCCCTTGTCCTCATCAACATGGGATAAGGTGCTTTGCCAGTAGGGCCCTCTCTTGTTTTTTGCATGTGAGGAGGACCCTGCACCATTTTTATTTTCTGTTTGTTTTCTTTGAATTTCTTTGCATGGGGCCCCCTTGACATCCATACCAGACCCTAGTTAAGGTCTCAGGACTGTGGGGTCTATTCAAGTTGCAGTGAATGCATACTTGCCAACAGTCCCGATTTTCCTGGGACAATCCCAATTTTTGGACCCTCGTCCAGATCGGAGCTCGTCCCGATTAAAATCTGGGGATTTTGCTTTTGTCCTGGGAAATCTGGACTGTTTTTGGCTAAAACAGCAGCGGGCTACAAAAAAGATGTCTGCCGTAAAGGGCTCTTTCCCTGTGTGTTCAGTGGAGAGGGGAGGGGGACACTGATGCAAGGAGGGGCTCTGCTGGGGACACTGACTTAAGAAGGGGCTCCGCTGCTTGGGACACCAGATGTAAGGAGGGGCTCCACTGATGGGGACACTGATGTAAGCAGGGGCTCCGCTGCCCGGGGCATCTGATGTAAGGATAGGCTCCGCTGCCGGGGGCACCTGACTTAAGGAGGGGCTCCGCTGCTTGGGACACCAGATGTAAGGAGGGGCTCCGCTGCTGGGGACACCAGATGTAAGGAGGGGCTCTGCTGCTGGGGACACCAGATGTAAAGAGGGGCTCCGCTGCTGGGGACACCAGATGTAAGGAGGGGCTCTGCTGCTGGGGACACTGATGTAAGCATTCAGGCTCCGCTGCTGGGGACACCTGATGTAAGGAGGGGCTCCGCTGCTGGGGACATCAGATGTAAGGAGGGGCTCAGCTGCTCGGGACACCTGATGTAGGGAGGGGCTCAGCTGCTCGGGACACCTGATGTAGGGAGGGGCTCAGCTGCTCGGGACACCTGATGTAGGGAGGGGCTCAGCTGCTCGGGACACCTGATGTAAGGAGGGGCTCCGCTGCTGGGGCCAGCATATGTAAGGAGGAGCTCTGCTGCTGGGGACAGCAGATGTAAGCAGGGGCTCTGCTGCTAGGGACAGCAGATGTAAGGAGAGGCTCCGCTGCTGGGGACACTGATGTAAGGAGGGGCTCTGCTGGGGAATCTGATGTGAGAAGGGGCTCCGCTGGGGACACTGATGTAAGGAGGGGATCCACAGGGGACACTGATGTGAGGAGGGGCTCCGCTGGGGACACTGATGTGAGGAGGGGCTCCGCTGGGGACACTGATGTGAGGAGGGGCTCCGCTGGGGACACTGATGTGAGGAGGGGCTCCACTGAAGACACTGATTTTAGGAAGGGCTCCGCTGGGGACATTGATTTGAAGAGGGGCTCCTCTGGCAACACTGATGTAAGAGGAGCTCCGCTGGGAAACTGATGTAAGGAGGGGCTCTGCTGCTGGGGACACCAGATGTAAGGAGGGGCTCTGCTGCGGGGGAAACCTGATGTAAGGAGGGGCTCCGCTGCTGGGGACAACAGATGTAAGGAGGGTCTATGCTGCTGGGGACACCTGCTGGGAATGCCTGATGTAAGGACGGACTCTACTGGGGGCACCTGATGTAAGGAGGGACTCTGCTGGGGGATCCTGATGTAAGGAGGGACTCCACTGGGGGCACCTGATGTAAGGAGGGGACTCCGCTGGGGGCAACTGATGTAAGGACGGACATTGGGAAGCCAAAGCCAGCTCTCGAAACTGGACCTACTGAAAGCGAGATAAGGCATCAGCCAACGTATTGTCCACCCCTGGGAGGTGTACCGCATATAGAAAAATGTTCAACTGTAGGCAACGCAACACCAGGTGGTGTAACAGCCGTACGACATGCTGTGATGACGCTGAGATGCGGTTAATAACTTGCACCACTCCCAGATTATCATAATGCAATCTCACTTTCAAGTTCCTGAATGATTGACCCCATATGTCCATCACCAATATTACTGGAAAGAGCTCCAGTAGCACCAGATTCGTTTGCAGGCCTGCCTCCAACCAAGAACTTGGCCAATGCCCGGTGATCCAGTGACCCTGGTAGAAAGCGCTGTATCCCGTCGACCCAGCAGCGTCCGTGAATAGCTCCATATCAAAGTTACTCACTGGTCTGGACATCCACATCGATCTTCCATTGAAGTCGGTCAAGAATGTGTGCCATACCCTCAAATCCTCCCGATTTTCCCTAGTGACCCGAATAAAATGTGTGGGGGACCTGACCCCTGCAGTGGCTGCCGACAGCCACCGGCAAAACACCCTGCCCATAGGAATAATCCGGCAAGCAAAATTCGATATACCCAGCGAGGATTGCAGATTCCTCAGCTGTATCTTGCGGAGCCCCAAGACCCCACTACCCCCCCCTTAAGCGATTCCAGTTTCTCCTCTGGTAAGCGACACTCCATGCAATCCGAGTCGATCACTATGCCTAGCAAGCTGAGAGTGGTGGTCAGGCCCTCTGGAATGCCGAATCTACCCGCCATGTGTTGCAACGTGCATAACAGTACCGCACACACATTGGACGAAGGAGGACCCACGCAGATGAAGTCATCCAAATAATTATTGACGGAATTAAGCCCTTAAACGTCCCAAACCACCCACTCTATAAGGGAGCTGAATGTTTTAAACATTGCACAGGAAATGGAGCAGCCCATTGGCAAACAATGATCAACGTAAAATTCCCCTTGCCAGCAGCACCCCAACAGCCAAAAGCTGTCCGGATGGACCGGGAGCAAGCAGAATGCCAACTCTATGTAAGAATTTGCCATCAGCGCCCCCTTTCCGCAGCGGTGAACCCAACCCAAAGGATGTGTAAGGCACCGGGCACTCTTCCAGATCTATTGCATCATTGACAGAGCCGCCCTTTGGAAACGACAAATGGTGTATAAGCCGAAACTTATTAGGCTCTTTTTTGGGCACCACTCCCAGCAGGGAAACCACCAGCTCTGGAAGAGGCTGCTCCTGAAAAGGCCCAGCCATGCGACCCAATGCCACTTTCTTTCCCAATTTTTCCGTGACCCCCCCCCCGATGAAGCAAGGTCGATCGCAAATTCTTCGCCACCAGTGGCACAGTAGACAAGGAGCACGGGATACGAAAACCCTCAGAAAATCCCACCCCAAACAGCTGTGCGGCCGCTCGATCCAGGTATCTATTTAGGAAAGGTTGCATCCTTTACCCTCCCACTTTTGATACTAAATTCCCCGGCATGGCCCTTCCCTTTTCTAAAACAGCGGGACACGGGATAAGAACCGCCACAACCGGAGCACTCATGTTTAAAACAACATGCCCCTCCAAATTTACAGGTTCCCTCATTGTACTGCTAGCAGACACCCCATTTTTTGGCGACCGGCTGTCCAGTAGAAGCTGAACCCCTGGCCCCCCCTGGAAAAAACTGGTTCCGTACCCTCGCTGAGGACTTTAGCCTCATCCAGAGGCTGATGTCCTTGAGATCCCAACGTAAGGATGGACTAACGGCCCTGTGCTGTCGGAACTGTTCATACCTTAGCCACGCAGATCCACCATAGACTCTGTAGGCCTCACCCACTGCGTCCATGTAGCAGGAAAGCGCCAAACAGTGTTCAGGGTTCTTTTCCCCTATAACGCTCGCCATGATGGCGAACGCTTGCAGCTAGTTGGCAAACGTGCGTAGTATCAACCTGTACCACCACTTTTCCTCATCTTCTTTCTTGCTATCATCAGGCCTAACCCTATCCAGGTTAAACTTTTCCAGGGGCAATAGGGAAAATATCTCCACGTACTCACCTTTGCTAATCTTCTCCCTGACTTTCGGCTTCAGATGTGCCCCCAGGGGCCCCTCAAAGCATTTGTACACCTCGCATTTTGCCGCATCCGCAATACGCACCAAATCCATCTTACCCACACTCTCCTGCGACGACCCTGTCTTCTCCCCCGCCATTGTACTTGCAGGCCCTGGAGCCGGGGGCGACCCTGACAGACCTGATGCACTATCAGGCGCATTGGTGACCGAGATGGGTAAGGGGAGGGGAACGGCCTACTAGACCCCAACCCCGTGCCATCCACAGCTGATCCACCACCCGGCATAACCCACGGTGCCACCTGTGGAGCCTGTACTCCTTTTTCTCCTGCAAATTGCTGTACCAACTCCCGCAATCCCCCCAGCAAAGCCTGCAGCTGAACATCAGAACCCGCAATGGCGGGTGTAGAGCCCGTCACCCGAAGGTCCCCCGCTGGTGCAACTGTATACTGTGAAGCCTTTCTTGCAGCCCCCCTATCCCCCGCAGCTGCCACCCCTAACAACCCACATAATGCAGAACTAAAAGCCAGATTAGAATGGGAAGATGACTTACCGTGTTGACCGGGGGGTCTCCTTAGCCACTGTTCCAGAATCTTGGACAGTCCCATGTTTCCTCCAACTCGGATCGATCACCGGGCAACTGCTGCTGCTCCGTGTCAGGCCTCCCAGACGAGGAGGGCCTGGATGCTGCAGATGCCTGCCACTGCTGACTACGCCTCCCGGCACTAGCTCCGCCCACCGACCTGGTCTTCTTCTGCACTTTGCAGCCTGGGCCTTGCGCCTCCGCTGCATGTCCTCTGCCGGGGTCGCTCTGTTGCCCGTCCTTCCTGGCAATGGGCACTTCTGGTGAACCAGGGTCACTGGCCAGGACTGGTAAAGGCCTGGCGGAACTACTCCCACGCTGAGACTCCCCCCTCACCGGCACACCTGAAAAGGGGGGAGTCTGTTAGTTCCCGATGGTGTTGCCGAGCCGGCGGGGAGAGGCGCCTGCCCGTGCAGTAGCCCTGCCCACCGAGCTCCGTCGGTGCTGAGAATTCCGTCCAAACCCCACCACGGCAGAAGAGGGCTGGCGCTTAGCCGGTGGGCCTGACTGGTCCTGATCGGGGCTCCTGCCATAGCGCAAAGCTCAGGGGGGAAGCTCCCGGGGAGAAACGCTCTGGAGGCCTAGACCTCCAAGCACGTGGGAGCTCCTGTCCCCCCGCCGCTGTACCGGATGCCTGGTCACAGAGCAGTGGGGCCACCTGGCTGTGCAGCCACTCTGGGCCCCTGGCAGTGGCGGCCGTCTGCAGCTGAGCCAAGAGCAGGTCCACGTCGGCCATGGCTGGGGAACTACAAGTGCCACTGCTCTAAGATGCTTGGCTGCAAACTGTTCCCTGTCTAGACTTCTCCCTGCAATGCTGCCCAGGGAACCCCCTATCCAATAAATAAACTAAACCCCTTCCCTCTTTCCCTTTCTTCCAATCCACCTCTCCCCACTTTTACCCTGTTATCCGTAACCCCTTCATGTCCCCTTCTCACTCCTGTCACGCCGGCCCTCTGCCAGCCCCATTACTTTCCACTCACTCCGGGCCTCACTGTTCACCGCAATGCATCATTGGCAATATACAGCAAAAATAATATAGTCCAGTATATAGCTCTCTAGTAGCACGGTATATTAGCAAACTTTTCTCCCTAAAAACCCTGCTGGCTGCTCTTTACCTTCACTAAACTCCAACACACTGATAAAGGGCTGCCGGGAAAGCTGGTCTATTATAGTATGTGCTGGGACTTTTGCTAAGAACCATCATTGGCCAAAGTGCAGAGGTCAATGATTGTTTTTGGCATTGCATTGTGGGATGTTCAGCTGGGTAATTTTTGCTAATTGTCAAAAAACTTCAGATTGAATCCAAACCTTCAAAAAAACAAAACTCGGATCTCGTCCCTAATGAGAAGCTTCTTTCCTCTTTCCTGAGCATTGCACACTTATATCCTGGTACAAGAAAATGCTGATCTGTCGGTGGGATGTCCATCTATGGTTCAAGACCACAGAGGAAAGCAAGTTTGATTCCATAGAGAGGAGATCATGAGATGCTTTATGACTATAAAAAAGGTTTTGATGCAGCAAGTTCCAGCCTAGAAGGTGGTGGGATTGCACCTCGAGTAATGAGTGATATACATTGCTGAATTTATTGATTATCCAAGATTGCATATAGAGATATGGACAAGTCATGTATGTTTTTTTTGATATACACTTTTTATGTTTCTATATCCATTTGTGTTAAAGTGATACTAAAGTCTAGTTTTTGTTTGTTTACAAATATCAAACATGTTATACTTACCTGCTCTGTGCAGTTGGTTTTGCACAGAGCAGCCTAGATCCTCTTCTCGGACCTCTCGCCGGTGCTCCTGGCACCTCCCTCCTGCCTCCTGCCTCCTGTCCCCACAGCAAGCAGCTTGCTATGGGGGCACACGAGCTTAGCCACTGCTCTGTGTGTCCACTTAAACTCGGCCTCGCCCCCTCTCTCTCCTCATTGGCTCACTGACTTTGATCCTGCTGCTGTCTCAGCCAATGAGGAGGGAGAGTCCTGGACAGCCAAAGCTCTCGTGCAACAACGCTGGATCAAGATGGGGTTCAGGTAAGTATTAGGGGGGCTGCTGCACACAGAAGGTTTTTTTTATCTTAATGCATACAATGCATCTTCTGCCTTTAGAACCACTTTAATTTGTATTTAATTGTTTTGTTTAATTATTAAACCCCTTAGTGTTTTAGTTGAACCCATTGAGCACAAAAGAAAAAAAGAAAAAAAAAAGTTCCCAGTAAACTATTTATTGAAATTCTTATTGCGCTACTTGCAGTTTACACCTTTTAATGCTGCTGGCTCCTGCTCTCTCAGTGCTGCTTCCGTGAACTTCCAGTTAACAGGGGACAGTACAGTCTCTAGTCAGCTGGTTAGCTTGGAGGGGGGAGAAGAAGGGAGGGGTAGGAAAGTGCCTTGCCATCCTAGGCTACAGGGCTGTGTGTGTCTATTGATGCACACAGCGTAGGGTGACAGCTCTGGTGCCTGCATGCAAGGGTGGCTTCATAGGATGTTGCAAGAATGCCAGGCAGGGCCGGGACAAGGGGCAGGCAGGAGGGGCGGCTGCCCCAGGCACTATAGCATCATGTGAGGTGGGGGCACCACAAGGTGATTGGGTGGGAGGGGGAATTAGGGGGGTGGCAGGGGGTAAGTATTGGTCTAGAGGAGGAAATTTAGGGAGGAGGGGTGCTAAAAATGGTGATTTAGGGGGAGTTTAGCTTGGAGGGGCTGTAAGAAGATTTGTGCTAGAAGAGGGGGATTTGGGAAGAATTTGTGCTGGGGTGGGGGATTTGAAGTGTGAGGGGAGATGTGCACTAAGAGGGAAAATTTTAGGGGTAAAGGAATTGTGCTAGGATTGTTGATTTTTTTTCTTTTTTTTGGGGGGGGGGGGGGCATTTAAAATGGTGGGATTTGGAGGATAGGGGGCAAAGACTGAGAGGGAAGATTTCAGCAGGGGGGCAGATTTGTACTGGGAGGAGGGGAAATGTATACTGGGGAGTAGGCATGCAGATTGGTGCTTATGCCCCGTACACACGGTTGGATTTTCCGACGGAAAATGTGTGATAGGACCTTGTTGTCGGAAATTCCGACCGTGTGTGGGCTCCATCACACATTTTCCATCGGATTTTCCGACACACAAAGTTGGAGAGCAGGATATAAAATTTTCCGACAACAAAATCCGTTGTTGGAATTTCCGATCGTGTGTACACAAATCCGACGCACAAAGTGCCACACATGCTCAGAATAAATAAAGAGATGAAAGCTATTGGCTACTGCCCTGTTTATAGTCCCGACGTACGTGTTTTACGTCACCGCGTTCAGAGCGATCGGATTTTCCGCCAACTTTGTGTGACCGTGTGTATGCAAGACAAGTTTGAGCAGACATCCGTCAGAAAAAATCCTAGGATTTTGTTGTCGGAATGTCCGATCAATGTCCGACCGTGTGTACGGGGCATAAGTGTTTTTGTGGGGAGATTTTTGTTGACACATAATACTCATACATCTTGAGGGGGGGGGTGGTTCCAGTTTGGCATGTTCATCCTGGGCTCTAGATGACCCTGTCCCAGCACTGGTGCCCGGACTTTTTTTCTCAGAGAATAGGTGCAGGTACTCACCGTCTCTTGGTTACCCATCAGCAGCCAGCAACAGTAGATCCCTCCCTCAAAAGTAGATCCCTGATAACAACAACTGATCCATAGGGGTGCTTAGCCCATTGCATTAGGGTGTGCACCAGTGGCGGCCCGTCCATTAGAGGCGCACGGGCGCAGCCCCCCAGTCCACATGCAGGGCCCTGGATGCATAAATTCCAATGAGGGAGGGTTTGAAGCATGTGATTAGATTCAGAGGCTCTAATAGGCTTCAGAAAACCCACTATGCCCGCCCACCCCACCCAGTTGTGTAGCAATAGCGAATGAATATTCACTATTGTCACACTGATTCTCCTCCCGGCCAATCGGGAAGCGGGTCATGAGACCCGTTTCCCGATTGGCCGAAAGGAGAAGCGTCCAGAGGAGATGCACGGCCAGGGGAGACTGAAGGGATGGGGACGGTGTTGGACGGTGTTGGCAGTTAGGTTGGCCTTAGGCTATGCACATTTCGGCCAGTTCTTCATGAATTGGCCAATGAGAATCTCTTCTTAAGTCTGGGATGCCAGAAGAATGGAGCCTCAAAAGGATTCTCACTGACCAATGAGAATCCCTTTGAGGCTGCTTTCTTCCGAGACTGCATCCCGCATTCAATGAGAGCCAATGGGAATTATTTTGAGGGTCTTTTCTTCATGGGCAGCATCCTGGAATAAAGAAGAGTTTCTCATTGGTCAACGCATTCTCTTCCTTATTCCAGGCACTGTGTAGTAAAGTTTTAAAGTGCTGGACCATTATACCGGCTGGAGAGGGCAGTAGAAGATGGGCATCACATCATTTACATGCAGCGGGGTCTGCAGGGATGGGGGTGATGTTGGGAGTTAGGTTGGCCTTAGGCTATGCACGTTTTGACCGGTTCTTCATGAATTGGCCAAAATTCTCTACATGGGTGGCCTTGTCACCACCCTCCTGCCCAACATCCTTCAACTGAAGAATCAAAGGATCTGTAAAGCTAAATTCTCAGCCAAACAGCAGCTACCTGTACATCCAATCAGATGAAGCCATTGTTTGGGTGTTCTGACAGCTGTTGGTGCCGGCCAGCAGAATACCATAGGATTAGTGGGACATTTGCCCATCAAAACTGATTAGTAGGATGGAGGAATATGTCAGATTTTTTTTTAGTTCAGTCTTTAAATTGTGTATGGACAGCTTTACCTTTTCACCTGTTTTGTAATAAGGTGAACCAACCCATTAAGAACATTGGCAATACTACCATGGGAAAAAAATAAAAACTTACCGGGATGGACGTCTCTTCTGTCAGGATGAAAGACTTCTTGCTGATATGGATATAATTCTGAGGATTTCTCCTTTGTGCTTCGGCTTATAAAGTCAGAAAATTAACATAGATAGAAAATACGTCCCAGAAAAGGCGTGACAACATTTCCAAGAACCCAATGTAGCCAATCAAAAGAACGTATTCCATTCAGAAAGGAGACTGTTAACTGTTATTTTACACACTGTAGTGTAAACAAACACCGTATTTGTAATCTTGGTCAAATTCCCTAGCAATGGAAAGTTTATTTGCCTAAAACTATGTCCAGTAGAAAACAAGTTGATTTATGTTGTAACATTACACAGGTCAAGGGTGTTGGCAGGTGCTGTATGTCTCTCTTGCCACATAGATGAGACCTCCTCTATTATTGGGCACAAGGAACACGTAAGGGCATCAAAACAGGAAATGACATCATAAACTATAAGGCTTCATGCACACTGGATGTTTGCCCAACTCCTCCGAATGCCTTTTCTACTGGCAGGAAGCAAAGCTGCTTAAAAAACTAACCTAAAGGTGCGTTATTGCAAACACATTTAGGCATCAATATTGACCAATTAAAGACCACCCCACACAAATATACTGCGGCAGGGCCGTCCTCCTGCATGAAATCACGTACAGGTACATGATTTTCATGCAGTGGGTCTGGGGCGCGCACGCATGCACCACCGGCAACCCACTCCCATTGTGATTGGACCCACTGATCGTTCACAGGAGAGGCAGAACGGTAGTCTGCCTATTTAAACAAGGCAGACCGCTGTTCTGTGAGGGAGGAAAATGGAGATCTATGTTTCTGCTAAGCAGAAACATAGATCTCTGTTTTCATCCAGTCACAGCATCTCCCCCCCCCCCCCCACACACACAGCTAGAAAGCACTCCCTAGGAACAAATTTAACTCTTTGATCGCCCCTGATGTTAACCCCCTTCCCTGCCAGTGTGAAGAGTACATATTTTTTAGCACTGATCACTGTATTAGTGTCACTGGTCCCCAAAAAGTGTCAAAAGTGTCATTTAGGTGTCAGATTTGTCTGCCGCAATGTCGCAGTTCCACTAAAAATCGCTGATCGCCGCCATAGTCACACTGCGTGTAGCCTGATTGGTATGGAGAGAGCTCGTATGTCTAGGACCATCAGCTGAGCGGCGTGCGCCTCAGCTGCGTTCCACACTCTCCTACTTCCACGTGTGACGTCGGAAGTAGGAGAGTGTGGAACGCAGCTGAGGCGCACGCCGCTCAGCTGATGACATACAAGCTCTCTCCATACCAATCAGGCTATTTTATTTATTTTATTTACTTATTTTATGTGCTGTTTATGATAGCTTAATAAACCATTTAAAACGTATCACACTATGGAGCCCTGTTTCTTCCATATAAGGATAAACTGACGGATACTTCACAGCTGGAGCGGGAGCACCTGGGGACCCAAAACACCATATCGTTGCCTGGTACTACATGCCTACTACCCCTGCAGGGGTGCAGGGAGCTGGTGAGTGGGGATCTTTGAGGGGGAGCACCGCAAGTCACTGGATTTGAACAGCTGTCTTCACGAAAATCACTTATCACAGACTTTTTTGTTTTTTGCTTATGCTGTATTCTGACACATCCATTTTTTTCTTATTCTTATTTTTTCACCATTTTTTAGTTTTGCATTTTGTATTTTATGCCTAAGTTGGGACTACTTAGGATATATTTTTAGCTGCTTTAGACTCTTCACCCTATATAATTTTGGACACACTTGTGGATCAACATAGGATTTGGGCATGGGATATTACTAGCTGCACATGCTGACTAATGCCATTTGGAAAGTGGATGACACATTGTTTCTTGAGGGGGGATCCCTATTGGACTGATTCCCTTCTATGTCACAGACTGTGGTGTTTATTGAATGGTTCAATTAATTTACTTTACTGTCATTTACCATTATGTTGTCACATATCATTCATTTTTGATAGTCAACTACACGTCATACACCTTTAGGCATGTTATGAGACTGGTATGGTAGCACGGTCCACTATTTAAGAGATGCACACTCACATTCACTAATCAATGATTTTGAGTGATTAATGCTTTGCACTTATGAGTATTTTTTATTTTGGTTATTCATATATAATATTTTTTAAGGTACCCTGTTAAAGGTAGCGCCACCCACCCCTATTTACATTTTTTTTTATCACTAAACTCACCCCTTAAAGGGGTAAGTGTAAGGGGAGGCTGCAAGCCTTCTGGTCCGTGAGCGCGGAAACCTGTCCCTCAGTTTAACCACCAAGCAGGTCGCTTACCCTACAACAGCTTCCCACCAAAACAACCGAAGACTGAGTCCACACTCCCATAGCCCCCCCCCCACGGGAAATGGTCAAAGTGCAGTCACAGAGGACAGAAAGGCGAGACTATAAAACAACAAAATTTTTAATAAATTCATAAATTAATTAATAATAAAGATACGTGAGTAAAAAAGAAAAAGGAAAAAGGAAAAAGAGGGATTTTGTCTCAATTAGTAGATACTTACTGAAAGCAGTATATTTATCGAGGCATGAGATCAAAAGCGATTTTGGACAGCCTGCTAGATATTATGCCGCGTACACACGGTCGTACTTTTCGTCTACAAAAGTCGGACAGCCTGTCCGACAGACTTCCGGCAGACTTTCGGTGGACTTGCGGCGGACTTGCGGCCTACTTTCTAACGAACGGACTTGCCTACACACGACCACACAAAAGTCTAACGGATTCGTACGTGATGACGTACACCGGACTAAAATAAGGAAGTTCATAGCCAGTAGCCAATAGGTGCCCTAGCGTGGCTTTTTGTCCGTCGGACTAGCACACAGACGAGCGGATTTCGGGGTCCGTCGTAGTTACGAAGTAAAGTTTTAAAACATGTTTCAAATCTAAAGTACGTCGGATTTGAGGCTAAAAAAGTCAGTTGAAAGTCCGGAGAAGCCCACACACGATCGGATTACCAGCCAGCTTTAGTCCATCAGCGTCTGTTGGACTTTTGTAGACGAAAAGTAGGACCGTGTGTACGCGGCATTAGATGCAGGAAGTGTCCCTAAAGAGAAAGAAAATGCAACTAAATAAAAAAATTAGAATCTTTGAGAAAGAAAAAAGCAGCTAAATAAAAAAGAAATGATAATCTTTGATCTATGAATATCTGTAAATAAGATAAAAAAAAAAAAAAATAGTGTGTGAGAAAAGGGTTAATCAAAAAACCAAGGGGTAATCAAGATATAGATTTTTTGCTTTTTCCTTTTTCTTTTTTTCTCAGGTATCTTTTTTATTAATGAAATTTTGTTTTTTTATAGTCTCGCCTTTCTGTCCTCTGTGACTGCACTTTGACCATTTCCCGTGGGGGGGGGGGGCTATGGGAATGTGGACTCAGTCTTCGGTTGTTTTGGTGGGAAGCTGTTGTAGGGTAAGCGGCCTACTTGGTGGTGTCTGTCCTAACACTATGATCTCATTTGCAAATAATTATATATTATATTTTGACAATTTGTTCATTCTTTGGTTATTCATTATAATTTTTTGTCTTCATAACTGTTTAGTTTTTTACACTACCTGTGTCTTTATTCGCACATCCCCTGAAGAAGCAATCAGCGAAACATGTCAGCGCTAATGTGCAATGTATCTATTCTGCTTGAATCTGCTTTTTGTGACCGCCATATCACCATTATCATTGTGAATACTTTCTCTTGTACTTTTTAACCTTGAATATGTTAAAATAAAATATTAGCTATACTTTTTAAACAATCACTTTTCTTTGGACCTTTTTTGGCACCGCAAAAATCCCCACAATTTCTCTGTCTTGATCTATTTGATTTTTTACATTTCTTTATTGGATTTTTTTTTTTTAATTGTTGTTCTTTTGGTTTATAGAACAAAAAATAATAAAAGAACACAGAGGTGATCAAATACTACGAAAAAAATAAATAAATCTTTATTTGTGGGGAAAAAGGACATCAAATTTGTTTGGGTACAGCGTCTCATGGCCGGGCAATTGTCAGTTAAATGAACACAGTGCTTTATTGCATAAAAATGGCCTGATCATTAAGGGGAGTAAACCTTCCGGAGCTGAAGTGGTTAAAGTGATTGTAAAAGTGTTTTTTTTTTTACAAAAAAAAAGAAAAATGTTATACTTACAGAGTGCCTTGCATTCATAAAAATATTCATACCCCTTGACATTTCCCACATGTTGTCATGTTACAACCAAAAACATAAATGTATTTTATTGGGATTTTATGTGATAGACCAACACAAAGTGGCACATAATTGTGAAGTGGATGGAAAATGATAAATGATACAAATAAATATGTGAAAAGTGTGGGAGAGCATTTGTATTCAGCCCCCTTTATTCTGATACCCCTAACTAAAATCTAGTGGAACCAATTGCCTTCAGAAGTCACCTAATTAGTAAATAGAGTCCACCTGTGTGTAATTTAATCTCATTATAAATACAGCTGTTCTGTGAAGCCCTCAGAGGTTTGTTAGATTTAGTGAAAAAACAGCATCATGAAGGCCAAGGAACACACCAGACAGGTCAGGGATAAAGTTGTGGAGAAGTATAAAGCAGGGTTAGGTTATAAAAAATATCCCAAGCTTTGAACATCTCACGGAGCTCTGTTCAATCCATCATCCGAAAATGGAAAGAGTATGGCACAACTGCAAACCTACCAAGACATGGCTGTCCACCTAAACTGACCGGCCGGGCAAGGAGAGCATTCATCAGAGAAGAGCCAAGAGGTCCATGGTAACTCTGGAGGAGCTGCAGAGATCCACAGCTCAGGTGGGAGAATCTGTCCACAGGACAACTATTAGTCGTGTTCTCCACAAATCTGCCCTTTATGGAAGAGTGACAAGAAGAAAGACATTGGTGAAAGAAAGTCATAAGAAGTCCTGTTTGCAGTTTGTGAGAAGCCATGTGGGGGACACAGCAAACATGTGGAAGAAGGTGATCTGGTCACATGAGACCAAAATTGAACTTTTTGGCCTAAAAACAAAATGCTATGTGTGGGGGGAAAACTAACACTGCACATCACCCTGAACACACCATCCCCACTGTGAAACATGGTGGTGGCAGCATCATGTTGTGGGGATGCTTTTTTTTTATAGCAGGAACAGGGAAGCTGGTCAGAGTTGATAGGAAGTTGGATTGAGCCAAATACAGGACAATCTTAGAAGAAAACCTGTTATGCCACGCACACACAATAGCATCTTCTAACAAAAAAAATCCATGTTTTTTTTTCCGACGGATGTTGGCTCAAACTTGTCTTGCATACACACGGTCACACAAATCTTGTCGGAAATTCCGAATGTCAAGAATGTGGTGACATACAACACGTACAATGAAACGAGAAAAATAAAGTTCGATAGCCATTGCTGCTCTTCTGCTTGATTCTGAGCATGCGTGGAACTTTGTGCGTCGGAATTGTGTACACACGATCGGAATTTACGAGAACGGATTTTTTCTGTCAGAAAATTTGAGATCCAGATCTCAAATCTTGTGTGCCGGCGGTGCATGGAATCTTTACTTGCCCAGGGTTCTGGAAAACCGCTGAAGAGTCTGGAAAGGCTACGGTGTCATCCTGTGGCCACACAGAGAAAGTGGCTGGTATGGATGCAGCTGAGAGACAGCTTGCTCAAGTGAAGGCTATCATGCCAGCCACTGAAAATGGTAAGACTGTTTCAATTTGGGAGACTGAACCTAGTCAAATGGGAGTGTGTCCAGTGGGGAGATCTGCAGTGCAAATGGACATAGACTTGCTGCACTGTGCTACCCAGAGCAGGCCCCTTGTAAAGCCCAACTAGCCGCAGGGCTAAAGACTGGAAAGGACATGGGGACTCTGCACATGCCTGCTATAATCCAGCAGAGTGCTGGAGAAGTTAAACTAGGGGTGACCAAAACTGTCCTTGTGCCATGTTCCCTAGTGACAGGTGCTGCAGAGTTGCCCAGGGAAATTTCCAAGAAGCCCGCAGTGACGGAGCCGAGAGTTTCCCAGGTCAGCTATGGAGCTGCCAAAATAGGTAAGAGTGCCCCTTTACAGAGAGCGGGAGCTGTGAGGAGTCACTCAGAGGTTGTGGTGGCTCATAGACAACCCTCAAAAGCAGTAGCTATGTCTCTATGTAATGAGAATATTGATGGTCATGCAGACAATGTGATGTTATTGGTGATGATGAAAAATGTGTTTCCAGTAATGTCATGACTGAGTCACACAGTGAGAGTGTGTGGGCACAGCCCCACAACCCTAATGCCCTGTACACAGGATAGGATTCTCCGACAACAAAATCCATTGTTTTTTTTCGACGGATGTTGGCTCAAACTTGTCTTGCATACACACGGTCACACAAATCTTGTCGGAAATTCCGAACGTCAAAAAAAGCGGTGAAGTAGCAACACTTATGTCGAGCCAAGAAAAATAAAGTTCAATAGCCAGTGCGGCTCTTCTGCTTGATTCCGAGCATGCGTGGAACTTTCTGCGTCGGAATTGTGTACACATGATCGGAATTTACGAGAACTGATTTTGCTGTCCGAAAATTTGAAATCCAGATCTCAAATTTTGGGTGTTGGAAATTCCAATTGGAAAATGTCAGATGGAGCCTACACACGGTCGGAATTTCCGACAACAAGCTCCCATCGAAAATCCTATCGTGTGTACAAGGCATTCATTTAACCCAGTGGGCAAGGGGTAATTCAGCCTGCAAAAGCTGACTGTGCAAAGCTGGATGTGTCTGTAGTGCCACCAGAGAAAGGTGGTTAAAATGGTGTACTGCACCTGGCTTTAGGTGACGAAGCATCAACCCAATACAACATTGGTAAAAGTGTGGTGTCACACAATGTATAGAAGTGACGAATGTGCAGTTGCGGCTAATGAATCCCAGGTTCCTGTGCGGCCTTCTACAGCAGGTGATGCAACGCTGTGGAGCGCCCATGAGGGAACCACAATGGACTGGGACAGCTGGGCCAAACAATTGCCCGCCATGCTGGGTAAGGCTAGCTTAAGTAACAAGGGTGTGGACACAACTGCTATGCCAGACAGGGGGATTGCAGAGTGGTTGGGGGCTCCTTGGTCCCTGCAAAGGTTGCTGCCCTCCAATCTGAAGAAACAGTTCAGGGCACTGGTATCGCAGGTGTGTTGCCCACAGCCCCGCAGCTAAATAATGTTGAGTGTCAAAGTGGTAGTGTGACTTGTAATGACCTGCAGTGGCTCATTGACACTGGTGCAGAAGGGATATGTGTGAGACATGTGTCTGACAGCGCTCCAGGGGAGCTACAGGCTGTGATGATGCGTACCTCCAAGGAGGTGGAGGTCTCTTCAAATGTCTCACCCTCTCAAGCTGCAGTGGATGAGCCCCTCCATGTCTTGGACAGGGGAAAAGATCCTAGAAAGGTCTGGTCTTTAGACATGGGATGTTTAGAAATGATAGAAACATCACTGGAAAGGCTAGACTTCGTAAAAATGCACTCACTGTACACTTGGGTGTCTCCACCGCAGTAAGACCAGGTGGTGCTGTGGAGTACCAGTGGGTGGAGCCAGGTGGTACAGGCCATGCTGCGAAGCCTTGGTCAAGAATGGTATTGGTGGGACCAATACTTATTAACACTGTGGCAAATAGTCTTGAAGTTCTCGGAGAGGGTGCTCTCAGTTACTGAGTGGTATGAAAAGCGCTCAGGAGAACTGTTGGAGACATCAAAGGTCTCTCAGGCTGGTGTAGTGACTATAAACATCTCTGCTGGTGTCATCTGAGGTGCGGCTGAGCAGAAGTCAGTAGAGGGCGTGGATACTGTCTCACCCACTAAACCTGAGGAGAAAGAAGGGCCCAGAATAGACGCAGCACTAGCAGAGATGCTTTCCATCACTAGGAAAGAGGTAGAACTTAAAGTACCCGGAGACACTGTGAGAAAAAGTGCTAATGTTGGTTGCTGCAACAATGTAATACATACACCAGAAAAAAGTAGGTAATACTTGGGTCAGTGTAAGTTCTTAGAACAATTACCCATGGAGTGTTGGACAACAGGTGAGGTAGAGCTATGCTATGGTTCTGTGGGGTATAGTCACTCGCCTGTGTGTGGTCCCTCCTCAGTAGGGATGAGCTTCGAGTTCGAGGTTGAACATCGCCTGTTCGATCGTTCATCGAATTGCGAACGTTATGGGCATCGCAGTGCATTGCTGGCCGATGATTTGCCAAGCATGCACTATGACCCGCCAATCACAGCGCCGTCTGTACAGGGAGCCGTAATTGGCCAAAGCCAGGGTGGCTTTGGCCAATTATGGCTCAGGGGGTTTAGTACACGGCCCACACTATATAAGGCCGCCTGCGTGGCGGCCTTGTGTAGTGTGTTGCGGCAGCAGAGAGAGATAGACAGAGAGACAGTGTCATTTGATTTAAGTTAGATACAGTAGGCAGGCGAGTCAGTTAGCTGCACTTACAGTGTATTCTGTATATATATGCATTCTAGGTGTTGTGTGTGTGTGTGTATATATATATACACTGTATTCAGTTTAGCTAGATCTGTTCCTGTTATTCTCTTCCTAATATACTGACAGGCAGGCAGGTGCTTTTACATTATTTACAGTTAGTGTACTGTGTTCTCTGCACAGTGTGCACCTAAAGCTACCTGAAGAAAATTGCTGGTGTTCTTCTGATCCTATTAGTACCACAGGCAGGCAGCTGCAGTATTTACAGGTAGTGTACTGTTGTACTATGTCCTCTGCACAGTGTGTACCTAAAGCTACCTGAAGACAGTTGCTGGTGTTCTGATCCTATTAATACCACAGGCAGGCAGTTGATTCTGCTAGCTGCAGTATAATCAGTATATATATTTACATCCCAGCTTTGTGCAGCTACATCTCACTGCAGGCCAATAGTATGTCTGGAAGGCCAACAAGGAGAGGCAGACAGTCACAAGCCAATAAAAGAGGGCAAGTAGGCTCTGTTTCTAGAGGCAACAGTGCTGGTCGTGGTCACGGTGCATCCTCATCAGCACGTGGCCGTGGGACACGCTTGTCCTTTTTTCGGCAGCTGGCCTTGTTGAGCCGCAACATGAGGAAGACTTGGTAGAGTGGATGACCAAGCCGTCCTCATTCTCCTCATCCCCTCTCACCCAACTGTTTGACCACAGTGTTGGGTACATGCTCCAGGAGGATGCCCAGCGTTTTGAAGGCTCCGATGATGGTACCCAGCTAGAGGAAGACAGTAACGTGAGCCCAGAGAGAGGGGGTGCCCAAGAAGGACAGCAATCTGGCAGTCATGTTCCCCCAGCTGCAGCATACTGCCAGTTTTGCTCCAGTGATGAGGAGGGAGGGGATGATGAGGAAGTCACTGACTCCACGTGGGTGCCTGATAGGAGAGAGGAGGAGGAGGCACATTTCCAATGAGGCAGGATGCCCTCCAGGGGCCAGCTTAAGGGCAGCACACCAACTGCATCAGACCGCAGAGCTCCGCATGTGCAGGGCGCTTGCTGTCTCAGCGCTTTATTCCAAAAGTTCTTTGGTGTGGGCCTTTTTTGAGACGAGTGCACCGCTGTTATATGCAACATATGTCTCAAGCGTATCTCGCGGGGCAAAAACATCAAACGCTTGGGCACCACATGCTTGACCAGACATATGTCTACCTGCCATGCAGTTCGTTGGCAAGCGTACCTAAAAGACCCACACCAAAGAACAAAGCGGACCTCTCCTTGCTCCTCATCAGCTGGGATCTCCAACCCCACTATACCTTCAGTCCTCTCTGAAACCCTCACTGAGAGGAATGAAGGTGTAGAATTAGGTGTGTCACAGCCAAGTACTTGTGGGCAATCTGCTATCAGTACACCGATGTCAGAGTATACCAGGCAAATTTCCCTGCCCCAGCTGCTGCACCGCCAAAAGAAGTTCGCTCCCAGCCATCCACATGCCCAGCGGTTGAATGCCAGCTTGGCTAAATTGCTAGCACTTCAACTGCTGCCTTTTCAGTTGGTAGACTCTGCCCCCTTCCGTGAGTTTGTGTAATGTGCCGTTCCTCAGTGGCAGGTTTCCAAATGCCACTTTTTTTCATAGAAGGCGATTCCGGCTCTCTACTGGCATTTGGAAGGCGATGTCTTGGCCTCACTGGACAGGGCAGTCAGTGGTAAGGTGCATATTACCACTGACTCATGGTCCAGCAGGCATGGACAGGGACGTTACCTATCTTTCACCGCGCACTGGGTGACTCTTCTGGCAGCTGGGAAGGATGCAGGACAGGGTGCAGTAGTGTTGGAGGTTGTTCCGCCACCACGCCTCCAAAATTCTACTAGTGGTGATTCTGCCACACCTCTCCCCTCCACCCCCTTCTCTTCTTCTTCCTGCATGGCCTCTTCCTGTACTGATTTGTCCTCGGAACCAGCGGTGCTCCATAGGCGTTCAAGCGGCTATGCAAGCACGCAGGCAAAAAGATGCCATGCGGTGCTTGAGCTGGTGTGCTTGGGGGACAGGTTCCACACTGGGGCAGTGTGTTGGATGATATCACCTTTCAGCTTACATATCCCTTGAAAAAGCGACACTGCAAAACATGTCGGACTAGTATGCAATCATATCATCTCCCAAAATACATATACACTCAAATCTTATCTGACCACTGTAACCGTATCGTTATTGTAACCCTGTGAATTATGTACAAATTGTATGTCCTTGTTTCCAATTTTAATTGTCATAATTAAAAATTATTTTTTTATAACTTTTTTTGTCTAGTCTACCTGCACCGTTAAAATCCCTTCATTTTCCTTGCTATTTATAATTATTTCTCAGGGATGTGGTGCCTATCCAATAGGGTGTTTTACCATTAATCGGAACCAAAACTTTTCTCTACAAGCAGTAAATGTCACCAAAGATTTTAGTAGTTAAAATTTTTTTGTTTATTTGAAAAATGTATTAGACATTGTCTGGCATATTGATGACCCCCTACCTGCAAAGTAATCAAGGTATCTGAGACGGACCTCGCGGGCACTCGGGGGGGCAAGCCAGGACGACCAGCCTCAAGCGCCGTCAGGGTTGGTTAATTTACTTGAATTCCGGCCTCAGGCCCAACTGAGGCAGCATAGTTGGCAGAATTTCACCTTAAAAAGTTGTGGAGAACACAGCACGCCAGGATGATATGATTCAGTTTATACTCCGCCATGTGTATGGGTGTAAGAAATAGGCGGAACTGGCTGGCCATGTTTCCAAACGTGTTCTCCACCACTCTTCTGGCTCTGGCCAGCCGGTAATTAAAAACTCTCTGGTCCAGGGTGAGGGTCCTCATAGGGAATGGCCGCATAAGATGATCCCCCAGCGTAAACGCTTCATCCGCAACGAAGACGAATGGGAGTCCTTCCACATTGTCTTCTGGAGGTGACAAGTCCAAGCTGCCATTCTGGAGACGCCTGTAGAACTCTGTCTGGGTGATGACTCCACCATCGGACATCCGGCCATTCTTCCCCATGTCCACATACAGGAACTCATAAGTAGCTGACACCACCGCCAACATCACAATACTATTGAACCCCTTGTAGTTGTAATAGTATGACCCCGAATTGGGTGGTGGGACGATGTGGACGTGTTTCCCATCAATTGCCCCTCCGCAGTTAGGAAAGTCCCATCGATGGGCAAAGTGGGAGGCCACAGTCTGCCATTCCTGTGGCGTGGAAGGAAACTATGGAGTCAAACAAGAAAAAGAAATTAATCATTTTGCACAGAAACATTGCGAGCAGATTCGACACAAACATTCTTGGCCAACATCAGTATAACATTTATTTTAGGGAGTATTTAAAGACAAAGGTATAAGGTCCACCTATCAGATTCCTCCTCCCCCCCCCCCCCTCCCCATGGGCCATTTGTAAAATTTTATGGGGGGAGGTGTTTTGGGCAGGTAACCATCTCCACTTCATTGAGAGATGAATACCTAAATAATGTGTATTACTTTGGCCAGCCCCTCCTTACTTTACACTATTGGCAGCTCACTGGACAGGTAAGAAGTGTCATAATACAAAAAGATAAATACACACTGTACACATTTTAGCACATTTTTACATTCTGCTATTACCTATCAAGATAATAATAGGATACTAAAACTTTAAACAGTACCATTTGAAAGTATACAGGCAGGCCCTTGCACTACATGCTTTGGGGAATTCATCCATAAATCTGACCACTAAAGAGGTGGGTATAGTGTGTATGTATTTAGCAAAGTCAGCAGATAGAGGATTGTTATCAGCTGAGCTAGCACAGTTGGGGGGGGGGGGGGGTTTCAAATGATTTTGGGACACCAAAAAAAAGCCTCTGGCACAGAATTTCAAACACACATCACAATTTTTGAAATTTTAGGGGGTTTTTAGGGTAAAGCACTACTATGGAGCTGACAAAATACATTGTTAAGTGACTACACGAGGTGAATATAGGGCCAGGAGAGCATGCTGGGGAGGTAAGTGAAGGCAAATATGCATGAAAGACAAAAATAAAACCTAAAATTCCAGCATGCATGAGGACAAAGGGGACATTCACAGCATATTACAATCATGTTAATTAGGGAATGAGGAAAGAAATACAATATATTAACAAACATTAAATACAATAAAATTTGAGATTAAAGGATAAAAATCTTACCTTAATATAATCTTTCTGCAGGACCTGGATGATGGCAGAACAGGTCTCTGGGATAATGATCCCCAGAGCCTGGGGGGAGATGCCTGTCGAGAACTTCAAGTCCTGCAGGCTTCTCCCTGTTGCCAAGTACCGCAGGGTGGTGACTAGCCTCTGCTCCGGAGTGATGGCTTGCCTCATGCAGGTATCCTGCCTGCTGATATAGGGGGTCAGCAAAGCCAACAAACGGTGAAATACGGGGTCCGTCATCCGGAGAAAGTTCCTGAAATCATCAGGATTATTCTCACGGATCTCACGGAGCAAAGGCATATGAGAGAACTGGTCACGCTGAAGCAACCAATTCTTGGTCCATGAACTCCTCCCCACCCTGTTCATGGACTGGACTTGTGTCAAAGTAAGGACCCCAACACCAAGCCCCCGCACAGCACGAACTCTACGAGGAGTACGCATACGCAACATGGCTAGAAAACAGTCGGCTGCTCAGAACGAAGTAACAGAACGCACTGAAGAACAGTAAGGCCTGTGAAGAGCGACCTGAAAAACAGCAACGAGCGGACAAGAACGCACTGAATAGTCAAATACGAACTCACTGCACTCACTGAAGAGCAGAAAACGATCTGAAAACCACGAGTCTGAAAAAGCGCGAATCGTCTCTCACCAAACTTTTACTAACACGAGATTAGCAAAAGGAGCCCAAAGGGTGCCGCGCTTGGTTCTGAACTGCCCTTTAATAGTCTCGTCATACGTGGTATACGTGACCGCGTTCTTGGCGATCGGAAATTCCGACAACTTTGTGCGACCGTGTGTATGCAAAACAAGTTTGAGCCAACATCCGTCTGAAAAAATCCATGGATTTTGTTGTCGGAATGTCCGATCAATGTTCGATCGTGTGTACAGGGCATAACTATTAGGGCTTACAGTATTGTGGCAGCACCAACACCTAAGGCCACAATTTCTGCAGAGTATATAGGGCAGGCCCCTGCTTTCAAACATCTAACTTACAAACGACTCCTACTTGCAAACGGAAGGAAACAACAGGAAGCGAGATGAAATCTACCCCTAGGAAGGGAAATTCTCTCCTGTAAGAGTTAACATGGGAAAAACGTGTCTCCTCTCCACTGATGCTTTATCACCAATCCTTGTTTCACTAAAACCCCCAAATTTTCAAAAAACGTTTGTCATTGGGACAGAAAGTGAGGTGAAATCTTCTGAAGAGGAGGACAGACAGCAAAACAAATGTCACAGGGGAGATAACCCTTCCCTATGTTTTCCCAAAAGCTTAAAAATAGATTTTTTGGCTGGAGCTACACTTTAAAAATATACCAGTTCAAAATTACAAACAGATTCTACTTAAAACAAACCTACAGTCCCTGTCTTGTTTGCACCGCCTGTATACTGCTCTTCAGAGTATATAGGGCCTGGGGCCCCACACCTTTCCTGTTTTAATTTGGGTGCGGGGTTCCCCTTAATATCCATACAAGACCCAAAGGGCCTGGTAATGGGCCGGGGGGGTACCCATGCCTTTTGTCTCACTGATTTTCATCCATATTGCCAGGACCCGACATTACATTAAAGCCGCAAGCAGTTTTAAATGACTTTTATTTACAATGTCATTTTGTGCAGGGACTGTTCTGAGCACGGGAAACATGCGCCACTTTACAGGCATACTATAAACACCCCCCAGGTAGGATATTTAAAGGAATATTTCACTTGGAGTTCCCCCAAGAAAAGAGAGTAAGCCTAGGGACCACAAGAGAAGAGAAGGAAGGCAGAGTATAAGGAATGATAGGACCCGGTTAAGATCCAAGGTGGAGCGTACCTGGAAGCACACCCGGAAAAAGGGTTGGGCCTACGTGGCTGATGACCAGCACAGAGGTGTCCCAACTGCTATGGTGGGTGCAGGTGTTTCTTCCCTTTCAGATCTTACCAAGGGGGGAAAGTCCTCTGGGGTAACATGGTCCCCAGAAGCTGAGAAAGCTTTCCAAAACCTAAAGAAAGCCCTGTGTATTAGCCCCGTCTTAATCACCCAGGAATTTGTAGTGCAGACGGATTGTCAGAGAAGTAATAGAAACAGAACTTGCCAGTATCAGAATGTTCCTGTGCGTCTGCGCGGCGGAGTCGCGCTTCGGCGCATGTGGGTTCGCGATGTAGCGGAACGGCACAAACGGGTTCACGACACAGCGCAATGGCGTAACGGCGAATGAACGTACACACGTTAGCGTTACACCGCCATGCTGGCCTATATAAAGACTGATCTGTTCCTTGTATAATTGCTGGTTTGTCTTTCAGCTTCCTGTGTTCCGTTCCTGAATTCTGCTACCTGTGACTACCTGTTGTGACCCGGATTGACTTGACCTACCCTGCTTCTCTCCTGTGTTTGACCCCGGCTTGTTCAAAGGACTTCTCTACCATCCATCTCCAGTGCACGACCTCTGGCTCGCCTTCAGGATTTCTCCGACTACTGTCTCCTGTGTTTGACCCCCGGCCTGTTTTAAGGACTTCCTTATCCACCTGCTTCCAGTGTTGGTTCCCAGCCTGCACCACAGACTTAATGCCACTGAGTTCCTGTGCCTGACCTTAAGCTTCTGCCCAGCTTCAACTGAGCTGTGTGGGTTAGAGCCCCAGCCGGGTCCTCTACCCCAGTCCTGGGGCCGGATTCATCACTGCTTCTCATCTCCACACTGCAGAAATCCTCTTCTCAAGAACCATCGACCTGCTGGTGACCCGTGCCTCTCTGTGCCCTATACCCTCTGTGCCACCTCCAGGGGTAGAGTGCGCTTAGCTGCAAGGGAAGCCCCTCTTAGCATTTCGGCTTCGGTGAGTACCCTGATACGGATGCTTCAGAAGTGGGATTAGGTGCAGTGGTGTCCCAAGTGGTGATTGGGGAGGAACACCCCATAGCATTCTTAAACAGAAAATTGACCCCTGCTGAAAAAAGATGCGCCATTGTAGAAAGGGAATGCCTAGCCATCAAAGAGGCTCTTGAAAGTTTAAAATATTCTCGGCTGGGGCGACAATTTGGGCTTCTAGCGGACCATTCCCTCTCAAATGGATGTCCTAAAATAAGGCAGAAAATACAAGAGTTTACAGTCTGTTTGCCCAAATTTCTCAAGCCTGAGTTTGAGCAGGAGGGGGGGGGATATGTAGCGAGGTGTAAAACAGGTTAAAATTTACAGGAAAAGTGATTGATGGGGATATATGTTCCTCCACAGATTCTTAGATTTGCAATCTAAGATAATTCCAGCAAAGACTTCAGTGTAAAGAAGGATAGCTCTTTAACCTGTATTGGTAAAGTCCATTCGGGGGCTGGTTTTATTGGGAGTCTGATAGAGATCCGGGTGGGACAGACTTCCACGTCCGTGGACCGCAGTTTAACGTTTTCTTTTCAGGTCTTGATTAAGGCAGCTGGTCCTAGCTCTTGGAGAGAGATTTTTTCTCCATGTGAGGAGACATCTAGGAGCATGGCTGCTCATCCCTGATATTGGATATAAAGCATTTGTGTTTGTAAGGACACTTACTACAAGACTAAGGACTGGTCAGTCTATGGACACAGTAAGGCTCGGTAAAGCAGAAGTTTATTGTTGTTTGATTGCTGGAGGAGCTGGTGGTTTGAGGGACCAGTACCTGTAGCAGAAGTGCTGTTGAAGAGTAGCCAGGTGGGCTTGTATATTTAGTTGTGTCTGAATGATGTTTTGTTTCGTATTTATCATTTAATAAACCCTTAACTATAAACGCCTGTCTGATGTGGACTCACTACATGAAAACGCATCTACCACTGAGCTGAACAATCCCCCATGTCACAGTATGTATTCACCCCCTTTGTTATGAAGCCCATAAAAAGCTCTGGTGCAAACAATTACCTTCAGAAGTCACATAATTAGTGAAATGATGTCCACCTGTGTGCAATCTAAGTGTCACATGATCTGTCATTACATAGACACACCTTTTTGAAAGGCCCCAGAGGCTGCAACACCTAAGCAAGAGGCACCACTAAGCAAACACTGCCATGAAGACCAAGGAACTCTCCAAACAAGTAAGGGACAATGTTGTTGAGAAGTACAAGTCAGGGTTAGGTTATAAAAAAAAAGCCAAATCGTTGATGATCCCTAGGAGCCCCATCAAATCTATCATAACTAGGGATGAGCTTCGAGTTTGAGTCGAACTCATGTTCGACTGGCAAATCGGCTGTTCGCCAGTTCACCGAACAGCAAACAATTTGGGGTGTTCGCGGCAAATTCGAAAGCCGCGGAACACCCTTTAAAAGTCTATGGGAGAAATCAAAAGTGCTAATTTTAAAGGCTTATATGCATGGTATTGTCATAAAAAGTGTTTGAGGACCTGGGTCCTGCCCCAGGGGACATGTATCAATGTAAAAAGAAGTTTTAAAAACAACCGTTTTTTCGGGAGCAGTGATTTTATTAATGCTTAAAGTGAAACAATAAAAGTGTAATATTCCTATAAATTTTGTACCTGGGGGGTGTCTATAGTATGCCTGTAAAGGGGCATATTTCCCGTGTTTAGAACAGTCTGACAGAAAAATGACATTTCAAAGGAAAAAAAAGTCATTTAAAACTACTCGTGGCTATTAATGAATTGTCGGTCCGACAATACACATGACAGTTCATTGATAAAAACGGCATTGGATTTCCCCACAGGGGAACCCCGAACCAAAATTAAAAAAAAAAAAAGCGTGGGGGTCCCCCTAAATTCCATACCAGGCCCTTCAGGTCTGGTATGGATATTAAGGGGAACCCTGTGCCAAAATTTTTTTAAAAAATGGCGTGGGGGTCCCCCTCAAAATCCATACCAGACCCTTATAACAGTTATGTGACGGGTGACCCCGCCCCCCTCTGACGTCATGGGGAAAGCCATAGGGAAGTCCCCGTCAAGTCCCCGTGCGTCAGAGAGGGCGGGGTCACGCCCTCCATTATATAAGAGGTGTCAGAAGAAGAGAAGCATCACACAGTGGGAGCCTCCCATGGATGCGGAGCGGCCCAAGAACGAAGCGGGGATGAAGACGCCATGGAAGAAGATGCCGGATGAGAACACTGGAGCAAGAAGCAGAGGATCGAAGGAAGAACCAGAGGAAGAAGAAGACGGAGGAAGAAACCCAAGGAAGAAGGAAGGAAGAAAACCCGAAGAAGATGGAAAGAAGAAAACCTGTCAAAAACTGTCTCTTGTCATTTTTAACATTTTTGACACTTTTTTTGTGAAATGGTAGGGGTACTTTTGTACCCCATTACCATTTCACACAGGGGGGCGGGATCTGGGGGTCCCCTTGTTAAAGGGGGCTTCCAGATTCCGATAAGCCCCCCGCCCGCAGACCTCCACAATCACCGGGCAAGGGTTGTGGGGATGAGGTCCTTGTCCCCATCAACATGGGGACAAGGTGCTTTGGGGCGCTACCCCAAAGCACCCTCCCAATGTTGAGGGCATTTGGCCTGGTATGGTTCAGGAGGGGGGGGCTACTCTCTCGTCCCCCCTGTTTTCCTGCGTCCTGCCAGTTGGCGTGCTCAGATAAAGGTCTGGTATGGATTTTGAGGGGGACCCCCATGCAATTTTTTTAAAACATTTTGGCGCGGGGTTCCCTTTAATATCCATACCAGACCTGAAGGGCCTGGTATGGAATTTCGGGGGACCCCCACACATTTTTTTTCTTAATTTTGGTTCGGGGTTCCCCTGTGGGGGAATCCCATGCTGTTTTTATCAATGAACTTTTATGTGTATTGCCGGACCGACAATTCATTATAGCCGCGAGTAGTTTTAAATAACTTTTATTCCTTTAGAAATGTCATTTTGCTGTCAAACTGTTCTAAACATTAGTTGTTCGAAACATGCGCCACTTTACAGGCATACTATAGACACCCCTATAATGTACTATATACAATGCATATATAGTATACAAAAGTGCGAACCAATATGCAAAAAACCACTGCAATATTGATATAAGTTATGTATAGTACACTGTGGATGGTGTGTATATAGTGTGCAGAGCTATAAGAAAAAACATCAAAACATGTGAACAGTGATTCAAATGTAAATGAAAAACAAATAAAGTCCAAAAAGTTCTAAATGGAATTAGCACCACAGAGAACCAAAATGTTAAAGTCCACCAACATTGTTGAAAATTGAAAAAAGAGTGAGAAAGCCACCACCCAGGGTCTTAGGAGGCTTACCAAAGGCAAATGACTTGGGACGACTTATGCCGGCCAAGTCACAAAAGGCTGAGAGACCAACTGGTCACGAGAATGTAACTCCTTAAACGGCCATGTTGAATCACAGATTGGAGTATAAGATAGGTGAGGAAGCTGTGTAGAGGCTTAGAAGCAACCAAAATAAGCAGGGAAGGTATTGATGGTGAAGAGGCCGTCACCGAAGATATTAAAGGATTACCAGAAGTTGTTAACTTGGAAAGACTTACAGTGCCTTGCGAAAGTATTCGGCCCCCTTGAACTTTTAAACCTTTTGCCACATTTCAGGCTTCAAACATAAAGATATAAAATTTTTATTTTTTGTGAAGAATCACCAACAAGTGGGACACAATTGTGAAGTGGAACGAAATCTATTGGATTGTTGAAACTTTTTTAACTAATAAAAAAATGAAAAGTGGGGCGTGCAAAATTATTCGGCCCCCTTGCGTTAATACTTTGTAGAGCCACCTTTTGCTGCGAGTACAGCTGCAAGTCGCTTGGGGTATGTCTCTATCAGTTTTGCACATCGAGAGACTGAAATTCTTGCCCATTCTTCCTTGCAAAACAGCTCGAGCTCAGTGAGGTTGGATGGAGAGCGTTTGTGAACAGCAGTTTTCAGCTCTTTCCACAGATTCTCGATTGGATTCAGGTCTGGACTTTGACTTGGCCATTCTAACACCAGGATACGTTTATTTGTGAACCATTCCTTTGTAGATTTTGCTGTATGTTTGGGATCATTGTCTTGTTGGAAGATAAATCTCCGTCCCAGTTTCAGGTCTTTTGCAGACTCCAACAGGTTTTCATCCAGAATGGTCCTGTATTTGGCTGCATCCATCTTCCCCTCAATTTTAACCATCTTCCCTGTCCAAGCTGAAGAAAAGCAGGCCCAAACCATGATGCTGCCACCACCATGTTTGACAGTGGGGATGGTGTGTTGAGTGTGATGAGCTGTGTTGCTTTTACGCCAAACATATCGTTTTGCATTGTGGCCAAAAAGTTGGATTTTGGTTTCATCGGACCAGAGCACCTTCTTCCACATGTTTGGTGTGTCTCCCAGGTGGCTTGTGGCAAACTTTAGACAAGACTTTTTATGGATATCTTTGAGAAATGGCTTTCTTCTTGCCACTCTTCCATAAAGGGCAGATTTGTGCAGTGTACAACTGATTGTTGTCCTATGGACAGACTCTCCCACCTCAGCTGTAGTTCTCTGCAGTTCATCCAGAGTGATGATGGGCCTCTTGGCTGCATCTCTGATCAGTCTTCTCCTTGTCTGAGCTGAAAGTTTAGAGGGACAGCCAGGTCTTGGTAGATTTGCAGTGGTCTGATACTCCTTCCATTTCAAAATGATCGCTTGCACAGTGCTCCTTGGGATGTTTAAAGCTTGGGAAATCTTTTTGTATCCAAATCCGGCTTTAAACTTCTCCACAACAGTATTACGGACCTGCCTGGTGTGTTCCTTGGTCTTCATGATGCTCTCTGCGCTTTCAACAGAACCCTGAGACTATCACAGAGCAGGTGCATTTACACAGAGACTTGATTACACACAGGTGGATTCTATTTATCACCATCAGTCATTTAGGACAACATTGGATCATTCAGAGATCCTCGCTGAACTTCTGGAGTGAGTTTGCTGCACTGAAAGTAAAGGGGCCGAATAATTTTGCACGCACCACTTTTCAGTTTTTTATTTGCTAAAAAAGTTTAAAATATCCAATAAATTTCGTTCCACTTCACAATTGTGTCCCACTTGTTGGTGATTCTTCACAAAAAATTAAAATTTTATATCTTTATGTTTGAAGCCTGAAATGTGGCAAAAGGTTAAAAAGTTCAAGGGGGCCGAATACTTTTGCAAGGCACTGTATGTCGTCCAAGTCAGAAAGGCTTGAAGACCAACTGGTCAGAAAGGTACATCTCCTTAGATATCTTCAATAAATTCCAAACCAAGGCGGCAATTTAACTTCCACAGTTATCCTCAACAGTAGGGATGAGCCGAACACCCCCCGGTTCGGTTCGCACCAGAACCTGCGAACGGACCGAAAGTTCGCACGAACGTTAGAACCCCATTGACGTCTATGGGACTCGAACGTTCGAAATCAAAAGTGCTCATTTTAAAGGCTAATTTGCATGGTATTGTCCGAAAAAGGGTTTGGGGACCCGGGGCCTACCCCAGGGGACATGTATCAATGCAAAAAAAACTTTTAAAAACGGCCGTTTTTTCGGGAGCAGTGATTTTAATGATGCTTAAAGTAAAAAAAAAAAAGTGAAATATTCCTTTAAATATCGTACCTGGGGGGTGTCTATAGTATGCCTGTAAAGTGACGCGTGTTTCCCATGTTTAGAACAGTCCCTGCACCAAATGTCATTTTTAAAGGAAAAAATCTCATTTAAAACTGCTTGCGGGTTTAATGTAATGTCGGGTCCTGGCAATATGGATAAAATCAGTGAGACAAACGGCATGGGTACCCCCCCAGTCCATTACCAGGCCCTTTGGGTCCTGTATGGATATTAAGGGGAACCCCGCACCCAAATTAAAATAAGGAAAGGCCCTATATACTCTGAACAGCAGTATACAGGCGGTGCAAACAAGACAGGGACTGTAGGTTTGTTGTTAAGTAGAATCTCTTTGTAATTTTGAACGGGTACATTTTTAACGTGTTTAGCTCCAACCAAAAAATCTTTTTTAAGCTTTTTGGAAAACATAGGGAAGGGTTATCACCCCTGTGACATTTGTTTTGCTGTCTTTCCTCCTCTTCAGAAGATTTCACCTCACTTTTTTGTCCCAATGAAAAATGTTTTTTGAAAATGTGGGTTTTTTTGTGGAACAAGGATTGGAAAGCATCAGTGGAAAGGAGAAATTGTTTTCCCATATTAACTCTTACAGGAGAGAATTTCCCTTCCTAGGGGTAGATTTCATCTCACTTCCTGTTGTCTCCTTCCGTTTGCAAGTAGGAGTCGTTTGTAAGTTAGATGTTTGAAAGTAGGGTCCTGCCCTATATACTCAGCAGAAATTTGGGCCTTAGGTGTTGCTGTGGCCACAACACTGTAAGCCCTCACAGGGCCCTGCTGTGAAATATTAGATCAAGAATTGTAATTACATGCCCCTGTTGAACAGGAGCTGAAAAATTAGGCCTTAGGCACTGGTGCCACAACACTGCAACCCCTCACAGACACTCTAGTTGGAACGCAGGAACGAGCCCTGCTGCAAAGTATTGCATCAAAAATTGTAATTACATGCCCCTGTTAGACAGGGGCAGAAAAATTGGTCCTTAGGCACTGGTGCTGGTGCCACAACACTGCAACCCCTCACAGACACTCTAGTTGGAATGCAGGAACGAGCCCTGCTGCAAAGTATTACATCAAAAATTGTAATTACACGCCCCTGTTAAACAGGGGCTGAAAAATTGTGCCTTAGGCACTGGTGGTGGCGCCCAGAACCAAAAATGTTCTTACAAGCTATCAGCGTGATGATTGAGGAGGAAGAGGATAATTACTCAGGGATAGTCACTCAGCATCAGCATAGGCAGTGTTTGAAGGGATCTGAAAAAAATTATTCAGTTACATCAGCATCAGGTGCTTGGTAGCTGGTGGTGATCCAAGACTGATTCATTTTTATGAAGGTCAGCCGATCGACCGAGTCAGTGGACAGACGCACCCTGTGATCGGTTACCACGCCTCCAGCAGCACTGAATGTGCGTTCCGAAAGAACGCTGGATGCAGGACAGGCCAGTAGCTCAATTGCATACTGTGCAAGCTCTGGCCAGTGATCCATCCTCAAGACCCAGTAACCCAGAGGATTTTCGGTGGGAAAGGTGTCCAAGTCTGATCTTGCCCCTAGGTATTCCTGCACCATGTAAAACAGACGCTGGCGATGGTTGCTGGAACCGATCATACCTTGGGGCTGCGGACCAAAAAATTGTCTGAACGCATCGGTCAGACGGCCACCTTCTCCACCGCTCCTTCTTTGACTGACCGAAGCCTCAGCAACACGTTGTCCAGAAACAGGAGTTTGTAACCTCCCAGTCTCTGGGAACGCGTTGCACAGACCTTTCTGCAAGGCCTCCCGAAGATGTTTCATCCTCTGCTCCCTCTGCGATGGCAAGATAAGGTCCGCAACCTTACCCTTGTAACGTGGATCAAGGAGGGTTGCCAGCCAGTATTGGTCCTTCTCCTTGATACCACGAATACGAGGATCCTTACGCAGGCTTTGCAGGATCAGGGAGGCCATGCAGCGTAGGTTTGCTGAAGCATTCGGTCCGGAGTCCTCTGGGTCACTAAGGACAACAACGTCCGCAGCCACCTCCTCCCAGCCACGTACAAGTCCATGTGTTCCTTGGGACTGATCCCTTAAAGACTGCTGATGCTGAGTGCCAGGCTCCACCTCCATACTGACACAATCTTCCTCCTCCTCCTCCTCCTCTTCCTGTGTGATCGGCGGGCACGCAGGAACACTGTCTGGATAAAGGGGGCCTTGAGAGCTAAGGAAGTCCTCCTCTTCCTGCCTCTGTTCTGCCTCAAGTGCCCTGTCCATTATTCCACGCAGCGTGTGCTCCAACAGGTGGACAAGGGGGACAGTGTCACTGATGCATGCACTGTCAGTGCTCACCATCCTCGTGGCCTCCTCGAATGGTGACAGGACAGTGCATGCATCCCTGATCATGGCCCACTGGCGTGGGGAAAAAAAACCAAGGTCCCCTGACCCTGTCCTGGTGCCATAGTCGCACAGGTACTCATTGATGGCCCTCTGCTGCGTGTGCAGCCGCTGCAGCATGGCCAACGTTGAGTTCCACCTGGTGGGCATGTCACAGATTAGGCGGTTCTTGGGCAGGTTAAACTCCTTTTGGAGGTCCGTCAGCCGAGCACTGGCATTATATGACCGGCGGAAATGCACACAGACTTTCCTGGCCTGCCTCAGGACATCCTGTAAGCCCGGGTACCTGCCCAAGAACCGCTGCACCACCAAGTTAAGGACATGAGCCAAACAGGGCACATGGGTCAGTTGTCCCTGTCGGAGGGCAGAGAGGAGGTTGGTGCCATTGTCGCAAACCACCATTCCTGCCTTAAGTTGGCGTGGCGTCAACCACCTCTGAACCTGCCCCTGCAGAGCTGACAGAACCTCTGCCCCAGTGTGGCTCCTGTCCCCCAAGCACACCAGCTCAAGCACCGCATGGCATCTTTTGGCCTGCGTACTTGCGTAGCCCCTTGAACGCCTACGGAGCACCGCTGGTTCCGAGGAAGAGGCCATGGAGGAAGAAGAAGAGGAAGTTGTGGAGGAGAGAGGTGTGTCACAATCAGCATTTTGGAGGCGTGGTGGCGGAACAACCTCCAACACTACTGCACCTTGTCCTGCATCCTTCCCAGCTGCCAGCAGAGTCACCCAATGCGCCGTGAAACTTAAGTAACGTCCCTGTCCATGCCTGCTGGACCATGAGTCAGCGGTAATATGCACCTTACCGCTGACCGCCCTGTCCAGCGAGGCATGGACATTGCCTTCCACATGCCGGTAGAGAGCCGGAATCGCCTTCCGTGAGAAAAAGTGGCGTTTGGGTACCTGCCACTGAGGAACCGCACATTCCACAAACTCACGGAAGGGGGCAGAGTCTACCAACTGAAAAGGCAGCAGTTGAAGTGCTAGCAATTTTGCCAAGCTAGCATTCAACCGCTGGGCATGTGGATGGCTGGGAGCAAACTTCTTTCGGCGGTGCAGCAGCTGGGGCAGGGAAATTTGCCTGGTACAATCTGACGTCGGTGTACCAAAAGCAGATTGCCCACAAGTACTTGGCTGTGACACACCTAATTCTACACCTTCATTCCTCTCACTGCAGGTCTCAGAGAGGACTGAAGGTCTAGTGGGGTTGGAAATCTCAGCTGATGAGGAGCAAGGAGAGATCCTCTTTGTTCTTTGGTGTGGGTCTTTTAGATATGCTTGCCAACGAACTGCATGGCAGGTCAACATATGTCTGGTCAAGCATGTGGTACCCAAGCGGGAGATGTTTTGGCCACACGAGATACGCTTGAGACATATGTTGCAAATAGCAGCGGTGCGATCTGATGCACTCGTCTCAAAAAAGGCCCACACCAAAGAACTTTTTGAATAACGCGCAGAGACTGCAGCGCCCTGCACATGTGGAGCTTTGGGGTGTGATGCAGTCAATGTGCTGCCCTTAGGGTGGCCCCTGGAGGGCATCCTGCCTCGTTGGTGATGTGCCGCCTCCTCCTCCTCCTCCTCTCTCCTATCAGGCACCCACGTTGAGTCAGTGACCTCATCATCCCCTCCCTCCTCATCACTGGAGCAAACCTGGCAGTATGCTGCAGCAGGGGGAGCATGACTGCCAGATTGCTGTCCTTCTTGAGCACCCCCTCTGTCCGTGCTCATGTTACTGCCTTCATCGAGCTCAGTATCATCATCAGAGCCTTCCAAACGCTGGGCATCCTCCTGGAGCATGTACCCAACACTGTGATCAAACAGTTCGAGGGAATCCTCAGGAGGACATGGTGGAGCTAGGGAAGGAGTCACTGATGACATTGAGCTGAGGGAAGAGGCCGCTGCTTTGCCAGACAAAGCACCCTGGGCATGGGTGAGAGAGGATGAGGAGGATGAGGACGGCTTGGTCATCCACTCGACCAAGTCTTCCGCATGTTGCGGCTCAACACGGCCACCTGCCGAAAAAAAGGCCAAGCGTGTCCCATGGCCACGTGCTGATGAGGATGCACCGTCTCCACGACCAGCACTAGACACAGAGCCTGCTTGCCCTCTCTTATTGGCTTGTGACTGTCTGCCTCTCCTTCTTGGCCTTCCAGACATACTAATGGCCTGTAGCTGCACTAAGCTGGGATAGAACACCTGTAATTTTCTTCAGGTAGCTTTATATACTGTAACCAGACAAGCCTGCCTGTCAGTAGGAAGATAACAGGAACGGATCTAGCTGAACACTGTGAGCAGGACGCACTGTACTAAATGTAAATAGCAGGAACGGATCTAGCTGAACACTGTGAGCAGGACGCACTGACTGCACTAAATGTAAATAGCAGGAACGGATCTAGCTGAACACTGTGAGCAGGACGCACTGACTGCATTAAATGTAAATAGCAGGAACGGATCTAGCTGAACACTGTGAGCAGGACGCACTGCACTAAATGTAAATAGCAGGAACGGATCTAGCTGAACACTGTGAGCAGGACGCACTGACTGCACTAAATGTAAATAGCAGGAACAGATCTAGCTGAACACTGTGAGCAGGACGCACTGACTGCACTAAATGTAAATAGCAGGAACGGATCTAGCTGAACACTGTGAGCAGGACGCACTGACTGCACTAAATGTAAATAGCAGGAACGGATCTAGCTGAACACTGTGAGCAGGACGCACTGCACTAAATGTAAATAGCAGGAACAGATCTAGCTGAACACTGTGAGCAGGACGCACTGCACTAAATGTAAATAGCAGGAACAGATCTAGCTGAACACTGTGAGCAGGACGCACTGCACTAAATGTAAATAGCAGGAACAGATCTAGCTGAACACTGTGAGCAGGACGCACTGCACTAAATGTAAATAGCAGGAACGGATCTAGCTGAACACTGTGAGCAGGACGCACTGCACTAAATGTAAATAGCAGGAACGGATCTAGCTGAACACTGTGAGCAGGACGCACTGACTGCACTAAATGTAAATAGCAGGAACGGATCTAGCTGAACACTGTGAGCAGGACGCACTGCACTAAATGTAAATAGCAGGAACAGATCTAGCTGAACACTGTGAGCAGGACGCACTGCACTAAATGTAAATAGCAGGAACAGATCTAGCTGAACACTGTGAGCAGGACGCACTGCACTAAATGTAAATAGCAGGAATGGATCTAGCTGAACACTGTGAGCAGGACGCACTGCACTAAATGTAAATAGCAGGAACAGACCTAGCTGAACACTGTGAGCAGGACGCACTGCACTAAATGTAAATAGCAGGAACAGATCTAGCTGAACACTGTGAGCAGGACGCACTGCACTAAATGTAAATAGCAGGAACGGATCTAGCTGAACACTGTGAGCAGGACGCACTGACTGCACTAAATGTAAATAGCAGGAACGGATCTAGCTGAACACTGTGAGCAGGACGCACTGCACTAAATGTAAATAGCAGGAACAGATCTAGCTGAACACTGTGAGCAGGACGCACTGCACTAAATGTAAATAGCAGGAACAGATCTAGCTGAACACTCTGAGCAGGACGCACTGCACTAAATGTAAATAGCAGGAACGGATCTAGCTGAACACTGTGAGCAGGACGCACTGCACTAAATGTAAATAGCAGGAACAGATCTAGCTGAACACTGTGAGCAGGACGCACTGACTGCACTAAATGTAAATAGCAGGAACGGATCTAGCTGAACACTGTGAGCAGGACGCACTGCACTAAATGTAAATAGCAGGAACAGATCTAGCCTAATCTATCTAACTCAAATCAAATGACACTGTCTGTCTCTCTCTCTATCAGCACACCGGAACACACTACACAGGGCCGCCGTGCAGGCGGCCTTATATAGTGTGGGGCGTGTACTAAATCCCCTGAGCCATAATTGGCCAAAGCCACCCTGGCTTTGGCCAATTACAGCTCTCTCTACTGACGGCGCTGTGATTGGCCAAGCATGCGGGTCATAGTGCATGCTTGGCCAATCATCAGACAGCAATGCACTGCGATGCCGCAGTGAATTATGGGCCGTGACGCGCCACACGAATTTGGCGCGAACGGCCCATAACGTTCGCAATTCGACGGACGGTCGAACAGCCGATGTTCGAGTCGAACATGGGTTCGACTCGAACACGAAGCTCATCCCTACTCAACAGCATGGAAAGTGATATCCCAATGGAAGGCCACAAACGAACATTCATATACCATGCGAGAAATGGATGAAAGAACTCACATGACGTAATAGCGTAAACACTGGTTTATTAAAATATCAAAAATAAACTCACATATTAGTAGATCATCAAAGATACAAAGATCAGGGTAATTGTGAAGGGTCCACCCAAGGCGTTTCTGCTAAAGTGCCGACATCTGGGGTGCGGACCCCCCCCACTTCACCGCTATATAAAGAACTAATGACCCCTTGTGGAAGTGTCATGATACCGGAAGTGTAACTGAGTTACATCACTTCCAGTCACTTAGACCTTAAAAAACTGAGTTAGCCATTAAATATATATATAAAGGTCCAAGGTAATAAGAAACCTACAAGAAAAGTAATATGCTTAAATTAAATTAAATCGAGAATCAGAGGAGCCTGGCCGCAAAAACGAAAAAAACGGGACCAAACCTCCTTCTGAGGATGATCATATGACTCCCTAATGAAATGAACAATAAGAAAGTCATCCACGGTATGATTAAGTCTCAAAAGACGCAAATCGGCTTCACTTTCCACCGGGATTCCTCCCAGTGAGCAAAAAGATAAAAATATAATCAATTAAGGCTGAATTGCAACGATTAAGCCGCAAGCCAACCACATATTGTATCCTTTATGTATTTTAATATTTCGCACATAAAAAATCAATATAAGGAAAAAATAAAATAAAAAATGTTATACATATATATATATATATATATAATATATATATATATATATATATATATATATATATATATATATATATATATATATATATATATAAAGGAAAAATATATATATAAATCCACATCCGGACTTAGAATGACCAAAGGTCATGAACCTAAACAGCTAAGTGGCAACTGCCAATAGGGGTCATTATTACATAAAAAATATCATAAAAATTAATAACATAATGATAATCAACTATCGTAATAAACTTAACATTATTTAGATGCTAAGATAAGTAATACCAATTATAAAAATCATTTAACAATATATGTATAGAAAAAGGGGAAATAGTAAGAAAAAAAGAAAAAAAGAAAAAAAAAGAAGAAGAAAAAAAAAAAAGGAAAGAAAGAAAAACTGAAGAAAAAAAGAAAAAACATTCCAATTAAGCTTGGTTGATAAACGAATAGATGTCCCACTCCACATTCATTCCCTGTGGAAAGTGGGTCTGCAATTCGTAAATCCAGAACGTCTCCAGGAGGGAAACACCCCTTAGGGTAGCTCCTCCCCTCCATGGGGCCACATATTTGTCAATAATTAAAAATTTTGTGCCTACAGGGTTCTGATCATGAAACTCCCTGTAATGCCGAGGGACTGTATGTTTAGTACTACCGACCTTAATCAGATTAATATGTTCTGACACCCTCGTTGTAAATGACCTAATAGTACGGTCCACATATTGTTTGCCGCACGGACAAGTTAAAAGGTACACCACCGTGGTGGTGGCCCAGGTGCATAAATGTTTGATTTGATACGTGCGGCCAGTAACAGTAGATTGAAAATTGTGGCTAGCTCTCCTACCGCACGTATTAAATTGGCATACTAAACATCTTTTACAGGGATGAAAACCAGTCCAGTTGTGAAAAAAAGATGGCTTACTAGGAGGATTAATAATGTTTGGTGCCAGCTTGTTTCAAAGTTAAGGCACCCCTCTCTGTTTTAGGTAATAGAGGGCCCAAGATCTTATAATTTTTTAGAATGTCCCAATGATGTTCAAAAATGCGTATTTAGACATTGGGTTGCTAGGTAGTTCCATATAAGTTTCATGGTCACCCAAAATATGGTTCATTTCATTCATGTAATCTGATTTGTTTAACAAAACGATGTCTCCGCCTTTATCGGCGGGGCGAATTACCAAGTCTTTGTTGTCACACAAAGACCTTAAACCAGCTTGAGGCAAAGAGTTATGGAATTTTCGTTTGGGCGGAATTTTAGCCAGATCTTTTAACACCAACCTATAAATCTAGTAGGTCAACAATTCATTTTCTTGATCTTGTTATAAAAAAGGATCAACCAAAAGTTTATATTCAGCACCTATTTCAAACCAACGGATAGGAATGGATATATACCCACAGATAGCTTCCATCATAGATCATGGCCGAGATCAGTCCCGAAGAGAGACAATATCTGCGGTTGCGCAGGAATTGTACAGACCTAAATACCTCAGGCTAATGTCCTTAGAGAAAATTTTTTAGAAAAGGGTTATGACCCTCTAGATGTTGATAGAGATATCGCTAACATCTGGGACATCGATCGCTCTCTGTTGTTGGAGAAGAAACCTCAACGAGAGAACGATTTTAAGTGGTCCTTTTTAACATAATTTTCTATCCAACATAAGCAGATCAAACGCATTTTTGAGCATCATTGGGACGTTCTAAAAACTGATAAGATCTTGGGCCCTCTATTACCTGAAACACCTAAAGTGATCTTCAGAGGGGTGCCTTCACTTCGAAACAAGCTGGCACCAAACATTATCAGTCCTCCTAGTAAGCCATCTTTTTTTCACAACTAGACTGGTTTTCATCCCTGTAAAAGATGTTTAGTATGCCAATTTGATACGTGCGATAGGAGAGCTAGCCACAATTTTCAATCTACTGTTACTGGCCGCACGTATCAAACCAAACATTTATGCACCTGTGCCACCACCACGGTGGTGTACCTTTTAACTTGTCAGTCCGGCAAACAATATGTGGACCGTACTATTAGGTCATTTACAACGAGGGTGTCAGAACATATTAATCTGATTAAGGTCGGTAGTACTAAACATACAGTCCCTCGGCATTACAGGGAGTTTCATGATCGGAACCCTGTAGGCACAAAATTTTTAATTATTGACAAATATGTGGCCCCATGGAGGGGAGGAGCTACCCTAAGGGGTGTTTCCCTCCTGGAGACGTTCTGGATTTACGAATTGCAGACCCACTTTCCACAGGGAATGAATGTGGAGTGGGACATCTATTCGTTTATCAACCAAGCTTAATTGGAATGTTTTTTCTTTTTTTCTTCAGTTTTTCTTTCTTTCCTTTTTTTTTTTTCTTCTTCTTTTTTTTTCTTTTTTTCTTACTATTTCCCCTTTTTCTATACATATATTGTTATATGATTTTTATAATTGGTATTACTTATCTTAGCATCTAAATAATGTTAAGTTTATTACGATAGTTGATTATCATTATGTTATTAATTTTTATGATATTTTTTATGTAATAATGACCCCTATTGGCAGTTGCCACTTAGCAGTTTAGGTTCATGACCTTTGATCATTCTAAGTCCGGATGCCGATTTATATATATATTTTTCATTTTATATATATATATATATATATATATATATATATATATATATATATATATATATAAAATGAAAAATATATTTTAATCATTGCAATTCAGCCTTAATTGATTATATTTTTATCTTTTTGCTCACTGGTAGGAATCCCGGTGGAAAGTGAAGCCGATTTGCATCTTTTGAGACTTAATCATACCGTGGATGACTTTCCTATTGTTCATTTCATTAGGGAGTCATATGATCATCCTCAGAAGGAGGTTTGGTTACTCCCTATAAAGCGTTGTGACGCCGCTGAGCTTCAGCATAAGCGGCGTCACAACGTACGATGGCATTGACGCTTGGCTCCGCCTACCACTATTCCATTATCATCCTAGTAGGAAGTTATGTGACTGCCCTCAGAGGGAGGCTTGGTTCACTTCCTATGGGGCGCCGTGATGCCGCTGTGCTGCCGCATAATGTCGTCACGACGCATGGTTGAAACAAGGCTTGTCTCTGTTCAATACAGGCAGCCTCTTATGAGATATTTTGATGATAAATGTTTGGTTCCGTTTTTTCGTTTTTGCAGCCAGGCTCCTCTGATTCTCGATTTAATTTAATTTAAGCATATTACTTTTCTTGTAGGTTTCTTATTACCTTGGACCTTTTTATATATATAATGGCTAACTCAGTTTTTTAAGGTCTAAGTGACCGGAAGTGATGTAACTCAGTTACACTTCCGGTATCATGACACTTCCACAAGGGGTCATTAGTTCTTTATATAGCGGTGAAGTGGGGGGGGGGGGTTCGCACCCCCGATGACAGCTCTTTAGCAGAAACGCCTTGGGTGGACCCTTCACAATTACCGCTACCTGATCTTTGTATCTTTGATGATCTACTAATATGTGAGTTTATTTTTGATATTTTAATAAACCAGTGTTTACGCTATTACGTCATGTGAGTTCTTTCATCCATTTCTCGCATGGTATATGAATGTTCGTTTGTGGCCTTCCATTGGGATATCACTTTCTATGCTGTTGAGGATAACTGTGGATGTTAAATTGCCGCCTTGGTTTGGAATTTATTGAAGATATCTAAGGAGATGTACCTTTCTGACCAGTTGGTCTTCAAGCCTTTCTGACTTGGACGACATAAGTCTTTCCAAGTCAACAACTTCTGGTAATCCTTTAATATCTTCGGTGACGGCCTCTTCACCATCAATACCTTCCCTGCTTATTTTGGTTGCTTCTAAGCCTCTACACAGCTTCCTCACCTATCTTATACTCCAATCTGTGATTCAACATGGCCGTTTAAGGAGTTACATTCTCGTGACCAGTTGGTCTCTCAGCCTTTTGTGACTTGGCCGGCATAAGTCGTCACAAGTCATTTGCCTTTGGTAAGCCTCCTAAGACCCTGGGTGGTGGCTTTCTCACTCTTTTTTCAATTTTCAACAATGTTGGTGGACTTTGACATTTTGGTTCTCTGTGGTGCTAATTTCATTTAGAACTTTTTGGACTTTATTTGTTTTTCATTTACATTTGAAACACTGTTCACATGCTTTGATGTTTTTTCTTATAGCTCTGCACACTATATACACACCATCCACAGTGTACTATACATAACTTATATCAATATCACAGTGTTTTTTTGCATATTGGTTCGCACTTTTGTATACTATATATGCATTGTATTTAGTACATTATAGCATTTTCATACTAATATTTAATTAAATGGTATGTCATTATATATACACTCTATTTGGCTTTGAGATGCCATTTATTTAATTTTCTGAGTTTATAGTGCTACACTATTTTATTGTTTCACTTTAAGCATTATTAAAATCACTGCTCCCGAAAAAAACGGCTGTTTTTAAAACTTTTTTTTGCATTGATACATGTCCCCTGGGGCAGGACCCAGGTCCCCAAACACGTTTTATCACAATAACTTGCATATAAGCCTTTAAAATTAGCACTTTTGATTATTCATGTTCGAGTCCAATAGACTTTAACCACTTGCCGACCGCCTAACGCAGATATACAGAATGGCACGGGCAGGCAGAATCACGTACCCGTACGTGATCTGCCTCCCGCGGGCGGGGGGTCCGATCGGACCCCCCCCCCGGTGCCAGCGGCGGTCGGCATTTGACCGGGAGCGTTGAGAGGCGAGGGGGAGACCATCCGAGTGGCCCCCCCCTCGCGATCGCTCCCAGCCAATGGGAATCCTCCGCTGCCTGTGTGTAGTTTTACACAGGCAGAGGATGTGATGTCATCTCTCCTCGGCTCGGCAGTTTCCGTTCCAGCGCCGAGGAGAGAAGACATGTGAGTGCACAAAACACTACACAACACAGTAGAACATGCCAGGCACATAAAACACCCCCGACCCCGCCCCCCGATCGCCCCCCGATCCCCCCCTAATCACCCCCCCCTGTCACAAACTGACACCAAGCAGTATTTTTTTTTTTTTCTGATTACTGCTAGGTGTCAGTTTGTGACAGTTAGAAGTGGTAGGGCAGTGAGTGTTAGCCCCCTGTAGGTCTAGGGTACCCCCCTAACCCCCCCTAATAAAGTTTTAACCCCTTGATCACCCCCCATCACCAGTGTCACTAAGCGATCATTTTTCTGATCGCTGTATTAGTGTCGCTGGTGACGCTAGTTAGGGACGTAAATATTTAGGTTCGCCGTCAGCGTTTTATAGCGTCAGGGACCCCCATATACTATCTAATAAATGTTTTAACCCCTTGATTGCCCCCTAGTTAACCCTTTCACCCCTGATCACTGTATAACCGTTGCGGGTGACGCTGGTTAGTTCGTTTATTTTTTATAGTGTCAGGGCACCCGCCGTTTATTACCGAATAAAGGTTTAGCCCCCTGATCGCCCGGCGGTGATATGCGTCGCCCCAGGCAGCGTCAGATTAGCGCCAGTACCGCTAACACCCACGCATGCAGCATACGCCTCCCTTAGTGGTATAGTATCTGAACGGATCAATATCTGATCCGATCAGATCTATACTAGCGTCCCCAGCAGTTTAGGGTTCCCAAAAACGCAGTGTTAGCGGGATCAGCCCAGATACCCGCTAGCACCTGCATTTTTCCCCTCCGCCCGGCCCAGCCCACCCAAGTGCAGTATCGATCGATCACTGTCACTTACAAAACACTAAACGCATAACTGCAGCGTTCGCAGAGTCAGGCCTGATCCCTGCGATCGCTAACAGTTTTTTTGGTAGCGTTTTGGTGAACTGGCAAGCACCTGCCCCAGGCAGCATCAGGTTAGCGCCAGTACCGTTAACACCCACGCACGCACCGTACACCTCCTTTAGTGGTATAGTATCTGAACGGATCAATATCTGATCCGATCAGATCTATACTGGCGTCCCCAGCAGTTTAGGGTTCCCAAACACGCAGTGTTAGCGGGATCAGCCCAGATACCTGCTAGCACCTGCGTTTTGCCCCTCCGCCCGGCCCAGCCCAGCCCACCCAAGTGCAGTATCGATCGATCACTGTCACTTACAAAACACTAAACACATAACTGCAGCGTTTTTTTTGTAGCGTTTTGGTGAACTGGCAAGCACTAGATAAAATTATGTTTTATCATGTTTGTTTTTCAGGTATGTCATTTTTTATACTTTACCGTTTACTGTGCTTTATTGTTAACCATTTTTTTGTCTTCAGGTACGGCATTCACGACTTTGAATGGTTATACCAGAATGATGCCTGCAGGTTTAGGTATCATCTTGGTATCATTCTTTTCAGCCAGCGGTCGGCTTTCATGTAAAAGCAATCCTAGCGGCTAATTAGCCTCTAGACTGCTTTTACAAGCAGTGGGAGGGAATGCCCGGAGGGAATGCCCCCCCCCCCAACGTCTTCCGTGTTTTTCTCTGGCTCTCCTGTCTCAACAGGGAACCTGAAAATGCAGCCGGTTTCCAAAATATACTTCCAAGTACTTCCATACTTTCCAAAATGGGGTCATTTGGGGGGGTTTTATGCCATCTGGGCACTTTATGGCCTTCAAAACTGTGATAGGTAGTGAGGAGTAAAATCAAAAATGTACGCCCTTAGAAATCCTGAAGGCAGTGATTGGTTTTCGGGGCCCCGTACGCGGCTAGGCTCCCAAAAAGTCCCACACATGAGGTATCCCCATACTCAGGAGAAACAGCTAAATGTATTTTGGGGTGCAATTCCACATATGCCCATGGCCTGTGTGAGCAATATATCATTTAGTGACACCTTTTTGTAATTATTTTTTTTTGTCATTATTCAATCACTTGGGACAAAAAAAATGAATATTCAATGGGCTCAACATGCCTCTCAGCAATTTCCTTGGGGTGTCTACTTTCCAAAATGGGGTCATTTGTGGGGGTTTTGTACTGCCCTGCCATTTTAGCACCTCAAGAAACGACATAGGCAGTCATAAATTAAAGGCTGTGTAAATTCCAGAAAATGTACCCTAGTTTGTAGGCGCTATAACTTTTGCGCAAACCAATAAATATACACTTATTGACATTTTTTTTACCAAAGACATGTGGCCGAATACATTTTGGCCTAAATGTATGACTAAAATTGAGTTTATTGGATTTTTTTTAGAACAAAAAGTTGAAAATATCATTTTTTTTCTAAATTTTCGGTCTTTTTCCGTGTATAGCGCAAAAAATAAAAACGGCAGAGGTGATCAAATACCATCAAAAGAAAGCTCTATTTGTGGGAAGAAAAGGATGCAAATTTCGTTTGGGTACAGCATTGCATGACCTCGCAATTAGCAGTTAAAGCGACGCAGTGCCAAATTGTAAAAAGTGCTCTGGTCAGGAAGGGGGTAAATCCTTCCGGGGCTGAAGTGGTTAACGGTGTTCGCGTGCTCGAACTAATTTTTTGCCTGTTCGCATGTTCTGGTGTGAACTGAACAGGGGGGTGTTCGGCTCATCCCTAATCATAACCAAATGGAAAGAACATGGCACAACAGCAAACCTGCCAAGAGATGGCCGCACACTAAAACTCATGGACCGGGCAAGGAGGGCATTAATAAGAGAGGCAGCACAGAGACCTAAGGTAACCCTGGAGGAGCTGCAGAGTTCCACAGCAGAGACTGGAGTATCTGTACATAAGACAACATAAAGCCGTATGCTCCATAGAGTTGGGCTTTGTGGCAGAGTGGCCAGAAGAAAGCCATTACTTTCAGCAAAAAACAAAATGGCAAGTTCTGAGTTTGCCAAAAGGCATGTGTGAGACTCCCAAAATTTATGGAGGAAGGTGCTCTGGTCTGATGAGACTAAAATTGAACTTTTTGGCCATCAAAGAAAACGCTATGTCTGGCGCAAACCCAACACATCACATCACCCAAAGAACACCATCCCCACCGTGAAACATGGTGGTGGCAGCATCATGCTGTGGGGATGTTTTTCAGCAGTCGGGGCTGGGAAACTGGTCAGAATCGAGGGAAAGATGGATGGTGCTAAATACAGAGATATTCTTGAGCAAAACCCGTACCACTCTGTGTGTGATTTGAGGCTAGGATGGAAGTTCACCCTCCAGCAGGACAATGACCCCAAACACACTGCTAAAGCAACACTTGAGTGGTTTAAGGGGAAACATGTAAATGTGTTGGAATGGCCTAGTCAAAGCCCAGACCTCAATCTAATAGGAAATCTGTGGTTAGACTTAAAGATTGCTGTTCACAAGTGCAAACCATCCAACTTGAAGGAGCTGGAGCAGTTTTGTAAGGAGGAATGGGAAAAATCCCAGTGGTAAGATGTGGCAAGTCATAGAGATTCATCCAAAGCGACTTGGAGCTGTGATACCTGCAAAAGGTGGCTCTACAAAGTATTGACTTTAGGGGGGTGAATAGTTATGCACATTGACTTTTTCTGTTTTTTATGTCCTATTTGCTTCACATTAAAAAAATTTAAAAAAAAACATCTTCAAAGTTGTGGGCATGTTCTGTAAATTAAATGATGCAAATCCTCAAACAATCCATGTTAATTCCAGGTTGTGAGGCAACAAAACACGAAAAATGCCAAGGGGGTGAATACTTTTGCAAGGCACTGTATTTCACCCACCATACCCTGCAGCCACCACCTATCTGAGGTGCTCAGATTTCTGCGGTGCTCCCAGACAGTTTGGGACTGAATCCCCCTGAGGATCTGCAGCCGATACTTGTGCCAGATGGGGAGGAGTGTCTGAAACTACACCTGTTCCACCACTATTATAGGAGCCAGTGTTCCCTCAATTTGAGAGAGGTACACAAGCAACAAGGTCATTGGGGGTGTTGGGGGTAAGAGCTGGGTGATTCTGGGACTAATTGTAAAAAAGGAAGATGATAATGGAAGAATGTGTGGCCATTTGGTCAGGAAAAGAATATGTCTTGGTGCTATTGAGTGCAAGAGAGGATAGGTCTAGGAGATTTGTGTAATAGGGCGTACACACGGTCGGACTTTGTTCGGACATTCCGACAACAAAATCCTAGGATTTTTTCCAACGGATGTTGGCTCAAACTTGTCTTGCATACACACGGTCACACAAAGTTGTCGGAAAATTCGATCATTCTGAACGCGGTGACGTAAAACACGTACGTCGGGACTATAAACGGGGCAGTAGCCAATAGCTTTCATCTCTTTATTTATTCTGAGCATGCGTGGCACTTTGTGCGTCGAATTTGTCTACACACTATCGGAAATTCCGACAACGGATTTTGTTGTCGGAAAATTTTATAGCCTGCTCTCAAACTTTGTGTGTCGGAAAATCCGATGGAAAATGTGTGATGGAGCCAACACATGGTCGGAATTTCCGACAACAAGGTCCTATCACACATTTTCCATCGGAAAATCCGACCGTGTGTACGGGGCATTAGAGTTGGTTTAGTCTGTAAGCCATATCCTCCCTCCTCCCCATTACCTATCCTCTGGGCTCCTCCCACTTTAAAGTGCATTTTGTACTTTTTGCTATAATAAATATGCCCATTTTTTTTTTAAAAAAAGCTATTTTTTTTCCTCAGTTTAGGCCGATATGTATTCTTCTACATATTTTTGGTAAAAAAAAATCGCAATAAGTGTATATTGATTGGTTTGCGTAAAAGTTATAGCGTCTACAAAATAGGGGATAGATTTATAGCATTTTTATTAAAATATATATATATATATATATTTTTTTTTTTTTACTAGTAATGGCGGCGATTTTTATCGTGACCGCGACATTATGGCGGACACATCAGACAATTTTGACATATTTTTGGGACCATTGGCATTAATGCAGCGATCGGTGCTATAAAAATGCATTGATTACTGTAAAAATGTCACTGGCAGTTAAGGGGTTAACACTAGGGGGCGATCAAGGGGTTAACTGTGTTCCCTGGGAGGTGATTCTAACTGAAGGGTGAGGGGACTGACTAGAGGAAGTGACGGTTTGTGGTTCCTAGCTAATAGGAACACTCGATCTGTCACTCCTGTCAGAACAGGGAAGTATGTGTTTACATACACTCCTGTTCTGTGTCTCCTGCTCACGATCGCTCGTGGACGGCGGTCATCGCGACCGTCAGCCATAAGCATCGGCACCCCGCTGTGCAGAGGGCGAGTGCGTACGCCTGCACTCCCGACCCCGTGAGCCGAGGTATAGCTATGACGGCTTGCGCAGGGGAGCCAACCTGCCACAGTATAACTGCGGCGGTAGGTCGGGAAGCGGTTAAGATAGGCCCGTTTGCCAAAAAAAAAGATTGATTTCGAGGTTTGTGTCTCAGCAACCTGGTGGCCGAAGGCCTACTCCACAATTGGTCAAAATGTGGGGCTCCTACGATCTATGGTTCCAGAGATATGGAGATCCTTGCGCAGCCTGTCAGAAGCTACACACAGAGCGGCCAGTTTAAATACAAGCTGGCACACTCTGTTTGCAGCAGACTATGAGGATGAGCTCACAGAGCCTCTCCTTACTTCTTGTCAGAGGCACTGAGCTCAATGGACAGCTTGGAGCCTGCAGAGTTTGACAGGCAGCACTGTCAAACTCGCCTATAGATTTCAATGGGGCCACTCTGCAACTGCATGCCAAACTCGCTTGCAGTAGCAGCATAGTCCAACATTGTAAAATTACTATTCAGAAATGTAAAGAAAAAAGGAGGCGGCAGTAGCACCTCATGAACGCCTGTCAGCTGCTGCTATACCACTCGTTGAAAAGCAATCCACCACAGATCACTTTTCAAAGGGAAGTAAGCATTACCACAAATGTGAAAGAAACTTGAAACACATCATCCATTTCACACTTCCCACCAACCAGGTCACTCCCCAGCCACTTCCCATGTTGGCCACCTTCCTTCAACTTATATCACAGGTGACCATTTCCCAACCTGCAGATGACAGACCCTACTCCAAAAGATATCACTCCCAGTTACTCCCCCCCACCCACTGATTGATATCCCTCCATGACCACCTCACACCCCCCTGCTGACAGACCTCTCTCCCCAGCCTGTCCCCACACCCCCTTCTCACCTGCTGACCAGTGGATGTGGGAATCACTCCTGCAGTGTCATTGTGTTCAGTCAGTGGGGAACTTTCCCTACCCACACAATACAATCATCAGTGTTGCTAACTATAGCTGGCAGCACTGATTGTTTTGGGAAAAACCTGGCAGGCTGGCTGTACTCAAGTCGATTAATAGATTGACTTATGTACAACCAGCTAGCCAATACATAGATCGACTATGGCTGGTCTCTGCTTAATTGGCTTCAATCCATGTTAGGCCCGCTTAACCACTACGCAGTCCCTAAACATCCTTCCACAAACCTTTATATTTTTCTTTCCCAGATTCCTACATCCTCCTCATCTGTACATAGTGCCCACTGTCATACCCTCCATACTCCTCTCCTGTACATACTACTCACTGTCATTCCCTCCACACTCCTCTCCTGTACATACTGCCCACTGTCATACCCTCGACCATTCCTCTGATGTACATACTGCTCACTGTCATACCCTCCACACTCCTCTCCTGTACATATTGCCCACTGTCTTACCCTTCACACTCCTCTCCTATACAGTACATACTGCTCACTATCATACCCTCCACACTCCTCTCCTGTACATACTGCTCACTGTCATACCCCCCACAATCCTCTCCTGTACATAGTGCCCGCTGTCATATCCTCCACACTCCTCTCCTTTACATACTTCCCATTGTCATATTCTCCACACTCCTCTCCTGTACATACTGCCAACTGTCATACCCTCCACACCCCTCTCCTGTACATTCTGCCAACTGTCATACCCCCCACACTCCTCTCCTGTACATATTGACAACTTTTTATCTCTCCACACTCCTCTCCTCTCCACACTCCTCTCCTGTACATAATACCTTCTACACTCCTCTCCTGTACATACTGCCTCTACTATACCCTCCACACTCCTCTCCTGTACATACTGCCCCCATCATACCCTCCACACTCCTCTTCTGTACATACTGCCCAGTGCCCACTGGCATACCCTCCACACTCCTCTGCTGTACATAGTGCCCCCTATCAACCCTCCACACTCCTCTTCTGTACATAGTTCCCCCTATCAAGCCTCCACACTCCTCTGCTGTGTATACTGCCAACTGCCATACCCTCCACACTCCTCTACATAGTGCCCACTGTTATACCCTCCACATTCCTCTCCCTCACCTGAACATACTTCCCACTTTTATATCATCCATTCTCCTCACCTAAGCCTCTTTAACTAAAGGAAATCTTCTCAGTCCTCATATTTGTTCTGCCCATTATTAGTACTCATTTAATTTTGTGATTTCTACTGTGATGTATAGAGAAACATAGGGAATGTCAGCTACTCTAAATATACCACTGGTAAAAAAGTGTCCCTGAAAATATTTTTGAAATGTTGACAACTATACACTTGGGCACTGCCCAAGAGCCACCAGGTCAGTAGGGGGCCCCATGAGAGTCTCCTGTGATATTAAAGCGATAGTAAACTTCACTAAACTTCACTAACATTACTACTTTTTAGAGGTCCTGAGTAGGGATGAGATTCACGTTCGAGTCAAACCCATGTTCGACTCGAACATCTTCTTTTCGGTCGTTCGCCAAATTGGGAACGATATGGGCCGTTCGCGTCAAATTCGAGTGGTGCGTCACGGCCCATAATTCACTGCGGCATTGCAGTGCATTGCTGGCTGATGATTGGCCAAGCATGCACTATGACCCGCATGCTTGGCCAATCACAGCGCCGTCTGTACTGAGAGCTGTAATTGGCCAAAGCCAAGGTGGCTTTGACCAATTATGGCTCAGGGGGTTTAGTACACGCCCCACACTATATAAGGCCACCTGCACGGCGGCCCTGTGTAGTGTGTGTTCCGGCGTCGAGAGACAGAGACAGAGAGAGACAGTGTCATTTGATTTAAGTTAGATAGATTAGTCAGGACAGTCAATCAGTTAGCTGCACTTACAGTGTATTGTGTATATATATATGCATCCCAGGTGTTGTGTGTGTGTATATATATATATATATATATATATATATATATATATATATATATATATATATATATATATACATACACACACTGTATTCAGTTAAGCTAGATCTGTTCTTGAACTTCTTGTTATTCTCTTCCTACTGACAGGCAGGCAGGCAGGTGTTGTTACAGCATTTACAGCTACCTGAAGAAAATTGCTGGTGTTCTTCTGATCCTATTAGTACCACAGTCAGGCAGCTACAGTATTTACAGTTAGTGTAGTGCGTCCTCCTCACAGTGTTCAGCTAAAGCTACAAGTTAGTGTAGTGCGACCTCTGCACAGTGCTCAGCTAAAGCTACAAGTTAATTTTGTATGAACTGTTCATTGCTTTTTAAACTGCCCTATTTTGTATATTTCAAATAAAGATTAATTTTTACTACTTTCGGGTACCTTGTCATACCAATAACATTACCCATTACTCCCCCTCTATACCTTACCTCCCCCTCACCCATACAATCCCAGGGTTTCTTCCTTTTCTCATTTTTCTCATTAGATTTTTGGGATGAGGTGAGGGGTTTTTGATCTACACTGATTCACTTATTTCCATTATGATTTGGTAGTATGCTATTCTAAAATAATTTCAAATTCGGGTAGAAGATACCCACTAAAGACTCCTTTGAGTCATTCCCCCCCCCCCCCCCCCCCCTGTACTACCAATAATCACCATTCGTGGGGTTCTAGCCTCACTATGGCAGAATTCATAGGTCAAGCTTGGGTTGCATTTGCAAACAACCTTCAGAAAGAATATGGACAGAACGAATCGAAGGAATCAGAGTTGTCTTTTCTATTCTTCAATCTCACCAAATGGCTGGAAAAAAAAAATCCTCACTTTATTGGCACACCAAGACTTTTGAGGAATATATCAGAGAGGATCTGAACCATCTAGGTCTCAGGGTCCAGATCTTCCCATCCTTTGACAATATTGATTCCACCTTCTAAATGGCTTGGGAAAATATCTTAAAATCATGTTCTAGCCAGATGATGAACCTTCTTATTGAAGAGTATAAAAAGCGATTAATAGACATTGACAGAAACATTGATAGACTGTACTCTCAAATCAATACATTGAACGCTCACCCTTCCTTTTCGGAGCTTAACGAAAAGTTAAAAACGCACATTGAGGCTTTTAACAAAAATATTCTCGACAAAAAAGAAAATAAATTCTTATGCGATAAACAGGCCTTCCAAGAAGGCCGAGCCTAAAAATGGCACCAACAGACTAGTAATAGAACCTACCAACGTCGCCATGCATAGCATGGCTATCAATCAGATGTTTCTGATACCTCATCTGTAGCCTCTAATGTCTCGCAATCTTTCTCCAAAGAAACCAAACGTACAAGAAAACAAAAAAGACAGAGAGATGGGGATAGTTCCGAGGGGAGACCCAAACGCAATCAGGGGAATCGCACATGCAAAACTCCCACTAAAACACCTACTCCATCTGATAACATCTCCGTTCCAACCCATCCCGGGTCGAACATAAAAGAAACGGCTCCCTCTACCAACATTAGAATTCCCAGTCTATTCCAGCCAAAAAACTTGAGTTCCCCCTCTATCCCTCCAATGTAGAATACACTGTATCTCAACCATATAATATTATCAATCTTTCATCTTATCCCCTTACAGCGGATGAAATTTCTGTACTGTCTAGGGGACTTACATTTTGCCCTAACCGCAAGATCGATAAGTTTGAAACAATAAAAGATTTACATCTATTCACACGAAAGCTTCAGTTACAGAGCATGTTCGACAAAACTGATGTGGATTCAACTACTTTTCAAACACTTAAAGAACGTCAAGCGTTAGCGGACTTAAACGCACTCCAAGAAGAGAGTGACACCCAAGACCTCATCGATGTCATCGATTTGGAACCTCTCCTAAACCAATCTGCTAACTCCATAGTGACTGGGCAAATAACCTCAAAATTGAAGAAAAAACCTGATCTTTATCCCTCTCCGAGTTCTAACCATGGCATAGCTACTTTCTTAAAATTAACTACTCAGGATATAAAAAGTATGAGCACAATTTCTAGCTTACCTGACAATCTAACAACCGATGAACAAACAGCCCTTAACGAGCTATCCAAAAATCCAAATTTGGTTATTAAACCCTCAGATAAGGGTGGAAATATTGTATCAATTTGCATGAAAATACTTAATAATGCGGACTGGTACAGACCTATCAAATTTGAAACAATTACTCTATTTAACGAGGAATTTTATATCCTCGTGGACAGAGCATTGAATAACAATATAATCTCCAACCAAATGTGGAAATTTATCCGGACTTCATTTCCGGTTATTCCCACATTTTACTTCCTCCCCAAGATTCACAAAAATGAAAGGGATCCCCCAGGCAGACCCATTGTGTCGTGTAATGGATCCATTACTGAGAACCTTTCAAAAGTAGTGGATGAACACCTTAGACCACTAGTGTCTTCCTTACCGTCTTATGTAAGAGACACGATCCACCTGCTTCAAATCATCGATGGAGTCCGGGTGTCTGATCATACCATCCTGGTCTCCATCGATGTAGAAACGCTATACAGTTCCATACCGCATAGTAAGCGGTTAGCCTGTATTCAGAAAATTCTATTTCAAACTGCTTCTTCAGAAAAACCATTTAATGAGTTCATACTACAGACATTGGATTTCATACTACGACATAATTTTTTTAGTTTTCATGGACAATACTTCCTCCAGGTGCAGGGCGTAGCCAGGGGCACCTGTTGTGCTAAGTGGAGAGTGGTGGATGAAGGGCGCGTGATCAAGCTTACATCAAAACATATAAAATTTATTTCGGAGGAAATAAAGAGCAATTAAAAGCAGTTGAATAATACCAATACTACGTATCATGCAAACAGGTGACAAAATATAAAAGACATGAAAAATTAAAAATGGGTTAGGAATAACATGAGCCCATGTTGAGGCAGGTACTTAGAGTTGGCTAACGTGTTTCGAGGATGACCTCTTCATCAGAGCCTGTTTGAGAACCAGGGTGCAGTCTTTAATCGCCAGTAGGCCAAAGTATGTACATCAACATGATGGCTAGTTGGACAAAGCGGCCTGAAATGGAAGATGCGATTTTTTGTGTTCCATACCAGTCCACCTTCAAGTGTTCTATGTGATAGTAGATGGTGTGTGGGTTCTCCTTTAAGTATGTAGAGGGATGGTTATGGGGTGGTGTGAACCTGTCACTGGCTGGGTGGAGGGGAGATCTTTTTTCTTGTAGCACTCCTGGGAAGGTATTGTCCAGTAAATGGAGGATGGAGGGGGGTGGAAGTCTCACGAGAGAATGCTGCAGCCGTGTGTGTTCGCAGCAGTCACTCTGTCTTAAGTGACCTGTTGTGCCCCTGGCTACGCCAATCTGTACCTGGGGGAATGGGAAAAAAACATATTCAATGATGAGCATCTCTCGATGTACCTGCGCCACATCACCATGTGGCGCAGGTACATCAATGACATCTTTGTCCTCTGGGAGGGACCGATTGATCTACTTCATACTTTTTTAACCACCCACTTCAGGGAACACCATTTTACATTCTGATAGCTTTCATCCGAGACCACTAATTAATTCCATTCCCTTCAGTCAATTTCTTAGGATCAAACGAAATTGTTCCAACAACGATGATTTCCTCTGAGAAGCCAGAGCTCTAAAAAAACGCCTTCTAGATAGAGGCTACAGTCATAGATGCTTAAAAAGAGCTTTTAAAAAAGCCAACAGTCGTGATAGACAGGACTTGCTACGACCACAGAACAAATCCATCCCTAATACTAATCCTTATGCTAGGATAATTACCACCTTTTCAAATGAACATATAGAGATCCATAGACCCAGATTTTCCATGGGGTCGCCACATAGCGTTAGTCCATAATGAACGCTTTCCAAAGATATCAGTTTTGGTATTGGATCGTCTCCACCAAACTCCTAGAGGAGGAGACCTAAACAAACTACTCCTTCAACGAGAAATGAGGTGGATTTCAAATTTGAATGTCACCTCACCCCCAGGCCTAAACAAAATACTAAGCTTCAAACTTTTTTTATAGAGCTTCACATCAGGGGGTTAAGAAGGTGATCTGTGACTGACTAGATATACTCCACACTCATGTTGATCAGCATTCAATTTTCTTCACCCCTTCTATCACACGGTTGAGTTACAGTTGGATATGTTTTTATGTCATTTTTTGTTTCAATACTAATTTGAATGCTGTTATACAGATGTTCTTTGAGCTAGTTATATCTCTATACTTGCATCTATGGACATGGCTATTGTATAAGGTTTACACTGTATAATGCTGTGCTCATTACTAGCTTTACCCTTGAAATCTGTATTGTATACCTTTCAATACTGTATTCATTACATTTATGTATTATCATGTATTTCAATCATGTATGCCTTATACTCTCCATGTATATCTCACTTTTGTTTGATTTCACTCCTTTTTTCAGCCTCCGTTACCAGGTCACCTATGTACATTGTATATCGATCTTTTATTTTTCCTGCCATCAGGGATTTATCACCCCACAGCGTGTCTATCTTTTGCCTGTTGCCAGATTGATGTCCCCCGGTACGGGTAGGCCCCACACCTGATGGTAGTGGGGCCTTATTTAGGGCTCTCGGCGGTCCGTCTGATCCGCCGTTCACGCATGCTTGATACGGCTGCTCTCCAGACCGGTGTCTTGCCGAGAAAGTTCCCTCGGCGGATAAGTTCCCCCCGTACTGTGAAGGCGCAGCGCCTGCGCAGTACGAACTATTAGCAGCCGCCGGAGATAGCCGAACGACAAAATCTACAATCAGCTGTACACGGCGCCTGCGCCCTGGGTCCAGGTTCCTTCCCCACCATCCAAGTGGACCTAGAGGGGGAATAAAAAAGAGCCAAGCGAAGCGAGGCCATGCCCGAAGAGTGGCGAGCGAAGCGAGCCCACGAGGGGCCCTCTTACAGGCGCCGTGTACAGCTGATTTTACCCTATTTATCTTTGGCTATTTCCGCCGGATCCTACTGCGCAGGCGCAGCGCCTGAGCAGTAGAGGGGGGTCCTTATCCGCCGAGCGGAACTTTCTCGGCAGAACACCGGTCTCTATTGTGCCCCCCTCTCTCGTGTCGGCGGCGCTGCAACATCTGACGTCATCGCGCCTCCTGACGCGGTGACGCCGGACGCCGCCGCGCCGAGGGAACAGCATTCGGCGCACAGTATCTCCTTGCTGACACTTCAATCAGCTGTTGGAGAGATGACACCGAACTTGGTCCTGCCCCCTCTTCAATACACAACATTGTGATTGTGGTATTCCCCACCCATTGCAGGCGGGGCTACCTCTGCTCAGATGCTAATTTAACTTCCAGGTGCTGACACACTTGTGTGCTGCACACCTAGACTGGACATCTAGGAGGAGGGTGATTTGTATGGCAGACTGAAACACTGAAGTAAGTACTTGGCTCCATTATACTATTTTGACCTTATATATACCTCTATCCTTATGATTTTTTGTCAACTTACATGTATCTACACTATTGACATGATCATTGGTTTACTCCGTGAGTGTACCTTTCAGGCTACACTGTATATGTCACAGAGTGAATCTTTGACAAGATCAGTCCAGGGTCTTTATTCAAGTCAGTTTACTTTTGTATGCTCTGTAAGTTGCCATTTAGTCACCCCTCTATGCCCCTTATTTTTCAAAACAACCCATATATGTGTGAATCTATCATACATCTATGGGTAGCTTTTAGCATCGCAGTATTACCTAATTGGATGCGATCACAGATACTTGAAACCTTGTAGATTTTTCTTTTCATGATTTTGAGTACTGTTTGGCTTTTACTTTATCTTATATATGAATTTGATACTTACATCATACCGCATATTTATATTTAGGGACCTACACTCCCCCCTCCTCTCCTGCTGTTCCTTGTGGACTCTTGTGGTTTGGCATAACTGACGCATCTGCGGGGCTTTGCTGCTTCCCATCTATACATACTGAAGGAATTCCAGATAATTTTCAATCTATGGCTCTTAATATATGAGCCTACATATTGCTTCACCTCTATAAGACATATGTGACTGGTGTTATGGAGACTGGAACTTGGAGTATCACCCGATAAACCATCAAGTTTTGATCTATGTAGGATATGCATACAGTTCTGTGAATGAGTAAGTCTTTTTTCCATCATTATTGATTGCCTTTTTGTCCTTTACTTCCCAAGCTCCCATCCCCCACTACTTACACTTTATGATACATGCTTATTGCAAATTTGTATTAATGATTGGTATGTTTTATCTATGTACTTCCCTAGATCATACAATATATCCTCACAGGAAATCCCTGAAGAAGGAACTGTACTTTTAAATCCGAAACATGTTGAGTTTCTAATATATCATGTACATGTATGCTTCTCTACACTAGAACCTCCATTTACATGGTTTAGGAATTTTGTATGAACTGTTCATTGCTTTTTAAACTACCCTATTTTGTATATTTCAAATAAAGATTATATTTTACTACTTTCGGGTACCTTGTCATACCAATCACATTACCCATTACTCCCCCTCTATACCTTACCCCCCCCCTTCACCCATACAATCCCAGGGTTTCTTCCTTCTCTTATTTTTCTCAAGTTAGTGTAGTGCGACCTCTGCACAGTGTTCAGCTAAAGCTACCTGTAGAAGATTGGTGGTGTTTTTCTGATCCTATCACTACCGCAGGCAGCTACATTATTTAAACGTTAGTGTAGTGCGTCCTCTGCACAGTGTTCAGCTAAAGCTACAAGATAGTGTAGTGCAACCTCTGCACAGTGTTCAGCTAAAGCTACAAGTTAGTGTAGTGTGACCTCTGCACAGTGTTCAGCTTAAGAAGATTGGTGGTGTTTTCCTGATCCTATCACTACTGCAGGCAGCTACATTATTTAAACATTAGTGTAGTGCGTCCTCTGCACAGTGTTCAGCTAAAGCTATGAGTTAGTGTAGTGGGACCTCTGCACAGTGTTCAGCTAAAGCTACAAGTTAGTGTAGTGCGTCCTCTGCACAGTGTTCAGCTAAAGCTACCTGTCAGGGAAGGCATCTGCAGAATACAGCTAATGCTCCTACGGGCGCATCGGCGAATACGCGATCGCGCATGCGCTTTCGCGCGTCCGCGGGTGCGCGCGCGCACACCTGTCATCGGAACTGGCGCCAGACAGCCTATTTAAACACAGACTTAGTACTGGCTGGTTGCTGCTTGGTCTACAGCGTGTACCTGAATTCTTGCTACCTGTGTTGAGCCGAGTCATCTGATCTGTCTCTCTGCTGCCGAGACCTGCCAGTGATCCAGCGACTCTCCTCTCTGCTTCCAGTCAAGTCCAGCCATCCATCTGTGTGTTCCGGCAACTTCCTGCTCAGACTTCAGGACTTCCATAGGCACTCTTACTCCGCCGTGCTCCAGCGCCAGCTGTTCCACTACCAGCGGCCCTTGAGCCGGAGTTGTACGGGAGGCCTTCCTCTACACGTCAGGCTCGCCACCAGGTACGTGACAGTACCAAGCAGCCATGACTGAGCCTGCAGGAGGAACCTCTCCCCTACATGAAGTCTGCCAATGCCTCACAGGCCTCACTCAAGCGGTCAAGTCCCTGCAGGAGAAATATGTGCGTCTGGTGGAGCACGTGCAAGTCCAGCTCTCTTCGGCCATTCCCGCTGCAATGATGACATCCCCAGAACCACGAGTACCTAATCCTGACAGATTTTCTGGAGATCGGACTCAGTTCAGAGCATTCCGCAATGCCTGTCGGCTTTACTTTTCACTCCAGCCACGGACTTTTTCTGCAGAGACTACAAAGGTGGGGTTCATCATATCCCTACTTCAAGGTGAACCCCAAACCTGGGCTCATCGTCTGTTGGAAAAGAAGGACTTACAACTAAATACTATGTCCTCTTTCTTCCAAGCAACGTCCAAGATATACGAGGACCCTCTACTAACCACTACTGCCGAGTCCTCTCTCCATGCACTCCGACAAGGCCGCAGAGCGGTCGAGGACTATATAAGGGATTTCAGGTGCTGGAGTGCAGATACCCACTGGAATAACGCAGCTCTGCGACATCAGTTTCGCCTGGGGTTATCGGAGGACTTAAAAGACGAGTTAGCTCGTGTGGGTGCTCCAAGTACCCTGGAGGACTTAATCACATTATCGATCCAGATCGACCGTCGTCTGCGAGAGCGCAGGCGGGAGAAGTCAGCAGTTCCTGTTCGGCCGACATTTGTCAGGCCGGCCTCTCCCGCATTAGAAACTGTAAAACCCACACGGCTAGGCTTGATTCGCCCGTCGCTGTCCCCTGAGGAACGGACACAACGTCTTCAAGGCAACTTCTGCCTCTACTGCGGCAGGTCGGGTCACTATGTACGGACTTGTCCTGCTAAGGGACGCGGATCCTCCCCTGCTTCTCCAGCAAGTCAGGCGGTCCCTCCAGCAACTTCTGCTCAATTGGCACTTCCTGTTACCTTTCAGCTCCCAGGGAGAAGTGTGTCAGCTACTGCAATTGTGGACTCGGGGGCGTGCAGTTGCTTTATTGATCTGGCATTTGCTGCCCAACAAGGTATCCCTCTTCAATCCAAAGAGCAGGGACTTACCGTATTTCTGGCTGACGGCTCTCGTATAAAGTCCGGATTGGTGACCCAGGAGACCCCTCCACTGTTAACTACGATCTCTACTGGTCATAAGGAACTTTTGCGGCTAGATGCCATTTCTTCACCTCTGTACCCCGTCATCTTTGGTCTACCATGGCTACAGGCCCATAACCCGGCGGTGGACTGGAAATCAGGCAGTATCAAGTACCAATCATCTTACTGCCAGAAGCACTGCCTGTCCAATCCCACTGCTGAACCCACCACCCTGTTGTGTATGGACGTTGATGCTGAGCTCTGCCAAAAGGTGCTGGGGCCTATCACGAGTTCCTTGATGTATTCAGCAAACGGGGAGCAGACACCTTACCTCCACACAGGGCTTACGACTGCCCCATTGAGCTCCTTTCTGGGGCTGCTATCCCATTTGGTCGGATTTTCCCACTCTCTGAGAAAGAATTAGCAGCTCTAAAGGAACATATTGATGAGAGCCTCCAGAAAGGCTTCATTCGCCCTTCTACCTCACCTGCCGGGGCGGGAATATTCTTCGTGGAGAAGAAGGACCATTCACTACGGCCATGTGTAGATTACCGGGACCTGAACAAGATTACGGTGAAAAACCGTTATCCTCTTCCCTTGGTTCCTGAGCTTTTCCAAAGACTTCGTTCTGCTACTATTTTTACTAAACTTGATCTGAGGGGAGCCTACAACCTCATCCGCTTACGCCAGGGGGATGAGTGGAAAACCGCCTTCCGTACTCGTTTTGGCCACTACGAGTATCTCGTCATGCCCTTCGGCTTGTGTAACGCCCCGGCCACCTTCCAACACTTCATCAATGACGTCTTCAAAGACTACCTGGACATTTTCGTTATTGTTTATTTAGATGATATTCTGGTGTTCTCTACCTCCCTTGCTGACCATCGGGAGCATGTCAAGAATGTTCTCTGCCGTCTCCGCTTACATGGACTCTATGCCAAACCCGAGAAATGCGAGTTTGAGCGGGAGAGTATCCAGTTCTTGGGCTTGATCATTTCTACCGGAGGAATTGAAATGGACCCTCAAAAGGTGTCTGCAATCCTGACCTGGCCTGCGCCCACTGACAAGAAGGGGATCGAGCGGTTCATTGGGTTTGCTAACTTTTACCGCAGATTTATCAAGAACTTTTCAGCTATCATCTCACCAATTACCCAACTTACCAAACAGGGTGCTCGTTTCCGCTGGTCTCCCGAAGCCCAGGCTGCCTTTGAAACTCTTAAAGGACTGTTTACAACTGCCCCTGTACTAAGCCACCCAGATCCGGCACTACCTTACATTCTGGAGGTAGATGCTTCCGAAAGTGCAGTTGGGGGAGTTCTGTCCCAGCGCCAAGGTCCCAAGGATTTAGTCCATCCTGTAGCTTTCTTTTCCAGAAAACTTGCTCCAGCGGAGAGAAACTACGACGTGGGAGGGCACTGTGTGAAGCCTTAAGAATTAAACTTTCCATGTCATCCGCATATCATCCGCAGTCTAACGGTCAAACTGAACGGACCAATCAGACGCTGGAACAGTACATCCGTTGTTTCACTTCGTTTGTGCAGGATGATTGGGTGTCTCTCTTACCCTTGGCCGAGTTTGCATATAACAACTCCTGTCATGCAGCCACCAAGCAATCTCCATTCTTCTCTAATTATGGCTTCCATCCCACCTTTTTGCCTGACCTTGTCCCTGAATCTTCAGTACCGGCTGTCCAAAGCACTGTAGACTTCTTTAATCGCAATAACAAGCTGTTGAAAGAAACCGTAACCAAGGCTCAACAGGATAATAAAAGAGCTTTTGATAGGAAGAGGAGAGGGGAACTCATTCTGCAACCAGGGGACCGGGTTTGGTTGGCAACAACAAATCTGAGACTGGCCTGCCCGTCAAAGAAGTTGGCCCCTAAATTCCTTGGGCCATTTCCTGTGAGGAGAAGGATTAATGATGTTTCCTACGAACTATCCCTACCAGATTCCTTCAGCATACATCCGGTATTTCATGTATCTTTGTTAAAGCCCGCATTGCCTGATCCCTTTCCTAATCGGGAGTCTAGACCACCCGAACCGGTGATGGTCAGTGGAGACGAGGAGTTCGAGGTGGAAGCGATTATAGACTGTAGAAGGAGAAGGGGTCAATTACAATATCTGATCAAGTGGAGAGGTTATGGACCGGAGGAGAACTCCTGGGAACCAGAGCGGAATGTACATGCTATGGACTTAATACGTGCCTTCTTCCGCAGTCATCCCCTGAAGAGGAACCAACTGGGCATCCGGAGGCTGCCCGTAAGGGGGGGGCAATGTCAGGGAAGGCATCCGCAGAATACAGCTAATGCTTCTACGGGCGCATCGGCGAATACGTGATCGCGCATGCGCGATCGCGCGTTCGCGCGTCCGCGCGTCCGCGCGTTCGCGCGTCCACGCGTGCGCGGGTCCACGTGCGCGTGTGCACACCTGTCATCAGAACTGGCGCCAGACGGCCTATTTAAACACAGACTTAGTACTGGCTGGTTGCTGCTTGGTCTACAGCGTGTACCTGAATTCTTGCTACCTGTGTTGACTTCCGATCATCGTTCCGGCCTGCTACCTGACTTCTCTCCTGCCTGCTGTTTGTACCTGATCTGCCTACCTGCTGCCGAACCTGCCTGTGACCTGACTTCTCTCCTGCCTGCTGTTGTACCTGATCTGCCTAGCCGTTGCCAATTCGGTCTGTGACCTGACCACGTTCCTGCCAGCCGAGTCATCTGATCTGTCTCTCTGCTGCCGAGACCTGCCAGTGATCCAGTGACTCTCCTGTCTGTCTCTTCCAGTCAAGTCCAGCCATCCATCTGTGTGTTCCGGCAACTTCCTGCTCAGACTTCAGGACTTCCATAGGCACTCTTACTCCGCCGTGCTCCAGCGCCAGCTGTTCCACTACCAGCGGCCCTTGAGCCGGAGTTGTACGGGAGGCCTTCCTCTACACGTCAGGCTCGCCACCAGGTACGTGACACTACCTGTAGAAGGTTGGTGGTGTTTTACTGATCCTATCACTACCGCAGGCAGCTACATTATTTGCACGTTAGTGTAGTGCGTCCTCTGCACAGTGTTCAGCTAAAGCTACAAGTTAGTGTAGTGTGACCTCTGCACAGTGTTCAGCTAAAGCTACAAGTTAGTGTAGTGCTACCTCTGCACAGTAAAAATATTGAATAGTGCTGCGCTAATCCTGAATGCCCATGTCAGAGGCCTTAAAGTGATGATAAATAACTAAAAAGTGGTATAAAATATTTAGTTATTTATCATCACTTTAAGGCCTCTGACATGGGCATTCAGGATTAGCGCAGCACTATTCAATATTTTTATGTCCTTTTAAGGTTTGGTTTGCACCTGTATCCAGTGCATGCAGCTTGTCCCTAGTACTATATTAGTCTCTTTTTAATGTTAGCGCGGGAATAATTTCTTTACTCTACTGTTACCTCTGCACAGTGTTCAGCTAAAGCTACAAGTTAGTGTAGTGCAACCTCTGCACAGTGTTCAGCTAAAGCTACAAGTTGTGTAGTGCGACCTCTGCACAGTGTTCAGCTAAAGCTACCTCTAGAAGGTTTGTGGTGTTTTCCTGATCCTATCACTACCACAGGCAGCTACATTATTTAAACGTTAGTGTAGTGCGTCCTCTGCACAGTGTTCAGCTAAAGCTAACTGTAGAAGATTGTTGGTGATTTTCTGATCCTACCACTACCGCAGGCAGCTACATTATTTACAAGTTAGTGTAGTGCGTCCTCTGCACAGTGTTCAGCTAAAGCTACAAGTTAGTGTAGTGCGACCTATGCACAGTGTTCAGCTAAAGCTACAAGTTAGTGTAGTGCTACCTCTGCACAGTGTTCAGCTAAAGCTACGAGTTAGTGTAGTGCGACCCCAACACAGTGTTCAGCTAAAGCTACAAGTTAGTGTAGTGCAACCTCTGCACAGTGTTCAGCTAAAGCTACCTGTAGAAGATTGGTGGTGTTTTTCTGATCCTATCACTACCGCGGACAGCTACATTATTTACACGTTAGTATAGTGCAACCTCTGCACAGTGTTTAGCTAAAGCTACCTGCAGAAGGTTGGTGGTGTTCTCATACTAATAATACTACAGGCAGGCAGTTGATTTTGCCAGCTGCAGTATCAGTATATATATATATATATATATATATATATATATCCCAGCTTAGTGCAGCTACATCTCACTGCAGGCCATTGGTATGTCTGGAAGGCCAACAAGGAGAGGCAGACAGTCACAAGCCAATAAAAGAGCGCAAGCAGGCTCTGTGCCTAGAGGCAACAGTGCTGGTCGTGGACACGGTGCATCCTCATCAGCACGTGGCCGTGGGACATGCTTGGCCTTTTTTTCGGCAGCTGGCCGTGTTGAGCCACAACATGCGGAAGACTTGGTCGAGTGGATGATCAAGCCGTCCTCATCCTCCTCATCCTCTCTCACCCATGCTCAGGGTACTTTGTCTGGCAAAGCAGCTGCCAACCCGGCCTCTTCCCTCGGCTCAATGGAATCAGTCCCTAGCCCCACCATGTCCTCCTGAGGAGTCCCCCAAACTGTTTGAACACAGTGTTGGGTACATGCTCCAGGAGGATGCCCAGCGTTTTGAAGGCTCCGATGATGGTACTCAGCTAAAGGAAGGCAGTAACGTGAGCCCAGACAGAGGGGGGCCCAAGAAGGCCCCACTCACACCCATAATGGGAAAAATAATTGAAGTTATTATTGGCAGGTGAGAGAATGGAGTTGGGGGCGAGCCTGGGCTAGGACAGGAGTCCCACCACTACTGGAGAGGAGAAGGATCACAGCTGGGATGTGAGTTTATTTCATAGACGAGCAGTACAAAGTTTTCAGTTGTAGTATAGAGTAGGAGTTGAGATGGGTGCTGTGCTGGTAATGAGTGCAGCACTGTTCCAATAGAGATAAGCAGAAGGGTGTAGAGGCAGCGCTATATCCTAGGGAGGATGTAGGCTCAGGTACTCAGTCAAATGTGCCCATCAAGTGGGTGTCAGATCCAGCTACCTGATTTCTAGTGTCTGCTAGCACATGCTCCATATTAGTAGCTGGGAAATCCTCTAACATCCACTCTCAATAGAGTGCTAACCTGGCCCACCTTCCTCCTATCTAGATCACCACCCACAGCATACGCCATCAGTACCCACCCCCTCCTCTGCTGGGGGGGGGCAGGAGGTGAGAAGGACGTGGCAGCCGATCGCAGGGTAAAGGCAGCAGCTGCACGGCTTACATCACTCCGGAGTATACGCACTTTGCAGCAGTTTCAAGAAGCAACCCCCACCCCTAACCAGCCAAGCGGGGACTCGACTAGCTTTAGATCAATTGATTTTTTTTGGCCCCAAAAAAAAAAATCAATACACACTGACCCCCTTCCTCCCCCTGCTCCTCCAGAGATCGATGGATGCTCCAGCTGGCTGCTCTCACTAAAGTCGGACAAAGTGAACTCCATGGCCAGAAAGATGAGAGGGAGGTGAAAGGCAGGGCCAGTGCAAGGATTTTCTTCTACACAGCGAAGGTAAACTTTGGCGCTGCCACCCCCTCCCTTCTCCTCCACAGTGTAATGCACAGTGTAGTGGTAAGGGGAGTGAAAATTGCCCCCCAACTTTACCCTTTCAGCAAAAATCATCACTCCCATCCGTCCAAAAAAAAAAAATCAGCACTAATTTGTACACCCTCCCCTCCCCCCAGCACAGATCCTCTCTCCCCCTTCCAGAACAAATCCCCACTCCAAATACCAATCTCCTTCCCTCTTCTTCAGCACAAATCCTCCTCCACCCTCCCCAAATCCCCAGTCCCAGCACAATTGTCCCTTCTTCCCAATCCTAGCACTTATCCCCACACCCCTCAGTTCCCCCTTCCAGCACAAATCCCCCCCCAATACCCCTCTCAGAATAAATCCTCCACCCCCCAAATCCTCCCTTCAAGCACATCCCCCCCATTCCAGTATAAATCCTTCTCCACCCAATTCACCCCCTTTAAATCCCCCCAGCACAAATCTCCCCAACCCCCCCTCCCCCAAAATGTATTCTCCCAGCAAAAATGTCCCCCCCTTCAAGCATAATCCCCCCAATCCCTCTTCTAGCACATATCTTCCTCCTGGTTTAAATCTTTTCCCCATTTCTAGCACAAATCCTCTCCCCAAATCCCCTACCAGCACAAATCCTCTCCCCACTTCTAATCCCCCCAATCCCTCCTCCGAGCAAAAATCCTCTCCCCTCTTCTAGCACAGATCCTCTCCCCCAAGTCCTTCCTTCCGCAACAACCCCCCCCCTTCAAACACCCCACCTTTTTCAGCACAAATCCTCTTTCCCCAAATCCCCCCACGCCAGCATAAGTCTCCAAGTCCGCTCCACAGTTCCCACCCAAATCCCACTCACTTGCCAGTACAAACCCCCCCCCCCCCCCCCCAAACACAAATCCTCTCCCCGTCTAATCCAAATCAGTCATTAATACTTCCCAAATGTTCCACTGTTTGTGGGACCTTCCTGAGATAACAAAAATCCCGCAAATCTGGACTAAAGGCCAGTTCACACCAGCATTCTGTGTGCGTTTCCCGCACCGCATTCAAAACGCACTGCAGTTGTGATCTGCAGTGGGTGTCAGTGTTAGCTTAATGGCACAAATGCAGGTCACAAATGTAATGCGTTTATTTGCACCTGATCGTATAGTACAGTAGTACCATGGGATCCTATTCCTGTGCGTCTTATAACACTTGGTGTGGTCTGGCACAATTTCAGCTCATTCAAATGAATGGGCTGAAATGGTACTACACCTGGAATGCATGTGAATCGCAGTGTGTTCCTGTGCGATTCATGGTGTGAACTGGCCCTAAGTTCTGGAGCCCAGTGCAGAAAACAGTTCCATCACCTGGCTCCACTATTTTGCCTGCAGGGGGGCACTAGTGTGGGCACCTGGGGCGGATGCCCTGCATCTCCCAGATGGCATGATTGTCCCATGTGTACCAGCTAGCATGTCCTTGATTTGGGGGTGGGGCGAGTGGGTGAGAGAGGACTTCGGGGAGGGGGGGTAGTCATATTTTACATCCAACTCCCCCTTGTAGCACAATTCCTTTCTCCTCCCAAAGCGCCACCAAGCACATGCAGTATCCTATTGCCCCCCACACACACACACACACACACACACACACACATATCACTGCAACTTCTGCAAGTATTGATCTTTGTTAGCTTGCCAACCCTACCACCCCGCCCCTTGCGCAAGTGTCCTCTCTTCATCACTATAGTAGAACAATCACATACCTCAGATCAGCGTGGCAGATCCTGCACATCTGTGTTTCTCATCCCCGGCTCCTCCTCCTATCTGTATACAGGAGGAGATCCGAACCAAGGAGTAGGAGGAGTAAGAGTAGGAGTCTCTCCTTGAGCTGAGATTGTAGCGCGTGGGATAATAAACACCCCACACGGCTACGGGGCGGGTGTACCCACATTAGCGCAGCCGTGCTGGGCAAGTCACTGGAGTCAAGTGCCGGATCTTTCTCCCGGCACTTGGCTCTGCTCCAGCAAGATACACTGACAGTCCGGCAAGGTCCCGGCCAATCCAGGCAATTTACTGGGACGGAGAGGAACCTTCCCCACAAAGTGATGGTCGTTGTGTGTGCGGGTTAGGCAAATTAGGCAGCCGCGAGGCCCCTGTAAGGGCGGGGCCTTAGGCGACCGCCTAATTTGCCTAATTAAAGAGCCGCCTCTGGTCACTGACTCCACGTGGGTGCCTGATAGGAGAGAGGAGGAGGAGGAGGCACATCACCAACGAGGCAGGATGCCTTCCAGGGGCCAGCTTAAGGGCAGCACACTGACTGCATCACACCGCAAAGCTCCGCATGTGCAGGGCGCTGCTGTCTCTGCGCGTTATTCCAAAAGTTCTTTGGTGTGGGCCTTTTTTGAGACGAGTGCATCAGATTGCACCGTTGCTATTTGCAACATATGTCTCAAGCGTATCTTGCGTGGCCAAAACATCTCTAGTTTGGGCACCACAAGCTTGACCAGACATATGTTGACCTGCCATGCAGTTTGTTGGCAAGCGTACCTAAACCCACACCAAAGAACAAAGAGGACCTCTCTTTGCTCCTCATCAGCTGAGATCTCCAACCCCACTATACCTTCAGTCCTCTCTGAGACCTGCACTGAGAGGAATGAAGGTGTAGAATTAGGTGTGTCACAGCCAAGTACTTGTGGGCAAACTGCTATCGGTACACCGACGTGAGATTGTACCAGGCAGATTTCCCTGCCCCAGCTGCTGCATCGCCAAAAGAAGTTCGCTCCCAGCCATCCACATGCTCAGCGGTTGAATGCTACCTTGGCAAAATTGCTAGCACTTCAACTGCTACCTTTTCAGTTGGTAGACTCTGCCCCCTTCCGCGAGTTTGTGGAATGTGCAGTTCCTCGGTGGCAGGTACCCAAACGCCACTTTTTCTCACGGAAAGCGATTCCGGCTCCCTACCGGCATGTGGAAGGCAATGTCCATGCCTCGCTGGACAGGGCGGTCAGCGGTAAGGTGCATATTACCGCTGACTCATGGTCCAGCAGGCATGGACAGGGACATTACCTAAGTTTCACGGCGCATTGGGTGACTCTGCTGGCAGCTGAGAAGGATGCAGGACAAGGTGCAGTAGTGTTGGAGGTTGTTCCGCCACCACGCCTCCAAAATGCTACTTCTGGTGATTCTGACACACCTCTCTCCTCCACCCCCTCCTCTTCTTCTTCCTCCATAGCCTCTTCCTGTGCTTTGTCCTAGGAACCAGCGGTGCTCCGTAGGCGTTCAAGGGGCTACGCAACTACGCAGGTCAAAAGATGCCATGCGGTGCTTTAGCTGGTGTGCTTGGGGGACAGGAGCCACACTGGGGCAGAGGTTCTGTCAGCTCTGCAGGAGCAGCTTCAGAGGTGGTTGACGCCACGCCAACTTAAGGCAGGAATGGTGGTTTGCGACAATGGCACCAACCTCCTCTCTGTCCTCCGACAGGGACAAATGACCCATGTGATCTGTTTGGCTCACGTCCTTAACTTGGTGGTGCAGCGGTTCTTGGGCAGGTACCTGGGCTTACAGGATGTCCTGTACACGCAGCAGAGGGCCATCAATGAGTACCTGTGCGACTATAGCACCAGGACAGGGTCAGGAGAGCTTGTTTTTTTTCCCCACGCCAGTGGGCCATGATCAGGGATGCATGCACTGTCCTGTCACCATTTGAGGAGGCCACGTTGTTGGTGAGCAGTGACAGTGCATGCATCAGTAACACTGTCCCCCTTGTCCACCTGTTGGAGCACACGCTGCGTGGAATAATGGACAGGGCACTTGAGGCAGAACAGAGGCAGGAAGAGGAGGACTTCCTTAGCTCTCAAGGCCCCCTTTATCCAGACAGTGTTCCTGCGTGCCCATCGATCACACAGGAAGAGGACGAGGAGGAGGAGGAAGAGGAGGATTGTGTCAGCATGAAGGTGGAGCCGTGCACTCAGCATCAGTAACAGTCTTTAAGGGATCATTTACAGTCCCAAGAAACCTATGGACTTGTACGTGGCTGGGAGGAGGTGCCTGCGGATCATGTCATCCTTAGTGACCCAGAGGACTCCGGACCGAATGCCTCAGAAAACCTACGCTGCATGGCCTCCTGCAAAGCATGTGGAAGGATCCTCGTATTCGTGGTATCAAGGAGAGGGATCAATACTGGCTGGCAACCCTCCTTGATCCACGTTACGAGGGTAAGGTTGCGGACCTTATCTTGCCGTCGCAGAGAGAGCAGAGGATGAAACATCTTCGGGAGGCCTTGCAGAAAGGTCTGTGCAATGCGTTCCCAGAGACTGGGAGGTTACAAACTCCTGTTCCTGGACAACGTGTTGCTGAGGCTTCGGTCAGTCAAAGAAGGAGAGGTGGAGAAGGTGGCCATCTGACCGATGCGTTCAGACAATTTTTTATTCCTCAGCCCCAAGGTATGATCGGTTCCAGCAACCATCGCCAGCGTCTGTTTTACATGGTGCAGGAATACCTAGGGGCAAGATCTGACTTGGACACCTTTCCCACCGAAAATCCTCTGGCTTACTGGGTCCTGAGGATGGATCACTGGCCAGAGCTTGCACAGTATGCAATTAAGCTACTGGCCTGTCCTGCATCCAGCGTTCTTTCGGAACGCACATTCAGTGCTGCTGGAGGTTTTGTAACCGATCACAGGGTGCACCTGTCCACCGACTCGGTCGATCGACTGACCTTCAAAAAATTGAATCAGTCTTGGATCACCACCAGCTACCAAGCATCTGATACTGATGTAACCGAATAATTTTTTTTGAAATGTCAGATCTCTTCAAGACTGCCTATGCTGATGCTGAGTGATCATCCTGTTATGCTGAGTGGCTATCCTCTTCCTCCTCAATGATCATGCTGATAGCTTGTAAGAATAATTTTTATTTTTTGTATTTGTGAGGGGTTGCAGTGTTGTGGCACCAGCACCAGTGCCTAAGGCCCAATTTGTCAGCCCCTGTTTAACAGGGGCGTGTAATTACAATTTTTGATGCAATACTTTGCAGCAGGGCTCGTTCCTGCGCTCCAACTAGAGTGTCTGTGAGGGGTTGCAGTGTTGTGGCACCAACACCAGTGCCTAAGGCCCAATTTTTCAGCCCCTGTTTAGCAGGGGCATGTAATTACAATTTTTGATGCAATATTTTACAGGAGGGCTCATTCCTGCGCTCCAACTAGAGTATCTGTGAGGGGTTGCAGTGTTGTGGCACCAGTGCCTAAGGCCCAATTTTTCTGCCCCTGTTCAACAGGGACATGTAATTCTTGATCTAATATTTCACAGCAGGGCCCGTTTCTGCGCCCACTAAGAGTAACTGTGAGGACTTACAGTGTTGTGGCACCAGCACCACCAACACCACCAAAGGCCCAATTTTTCTGCCCCGTTTAACAATGGCATGTAATTACAATTCTTGATCTAATATTTCACAGCAGGGCCGGTTCCTGCGCCCACCAAGAGTAACTGTGAGGGCTTACAGTCTTGTGGCAACACCAACACCTAAGGCCCCAATTTCTGCAGAGTATATAGGGCAGGACCCTACTTTCAAACATCCAACTTACAAACGACTCCTACTTGCAAACGGAAGGAGACAACGGGAAGTGAGATGAAATCTACCCCAGGAAGAAAAATTCTCTCTTGTAAGAGTTAATATGGGAAAAACGTGTTTCCTCTCCACTGATGCTTTATCACCAATCCTTGTTTCACTAAAAACCCCAAATTGTCAAAAAACATTTGTCATTGGGACAGAAAGTGAGGTGAAATCTTCTGAAGAGGTGCACAGACAGCAAAACAAATGTCACAGGGGTGATAACCCTTCCCTATGTTTTCCAAAAAGCTTAAAAATAGATTTTTTGGCTGGAGCTACACTTTAAAAATGTACCAGTTCAAAATTACAAACAGATTCTACTTAACAACAAACCTACAGCCCCTGTCTTGTTTGCACCACCTGTATACTGCTGTTCAGAGGGCCTGGGGCCCCACGCCTTTCCTTTTTTTAATTTGGGTGCGGGGTTCCCCTTAATATCCATACAAGACCCAAAGGACCTGGTAATGGACTGGGGGGTACCCATGCCATTTGTCTCACTGATTTTCATTCATATTGCCAGGACCCGACATTACATTAAAGCCATAAGCAGTTTTAAATGACTTTTATTCCTTTAAAAATGTCATTTTGTGCAGGAACTGTTCTAAGCACGGGAAACACGCGCCACTTTACAGGCATACTACAGACACCCCCCAGGTATGATATTTAAAGGAATATTTCACTTTTTCTTTCACTTTAAGCATCATTAAAATCACTGCTCCCGAAAAAATGGCCGTTTTTAAAACTTTTTTTTGCATTGATACATGTCCCCTGGGGCAGGACCCGGGTCCCCAAACCCTTTTTAGGACAATACCATGCAAATTAGCCTTTAAAGTTAGCACTTTTGATTTTGAACGTTTGAGTCCCATAGACTTCAATGGGGTTCTAAAGTACGCACAAATTTTCGGTCCGTTCGCATGTTCTGGTGCGAACCGAACCGGGGGGTGTTCGGCTCATTCCTTGTCCTGAGGTAGGTTATGGCATAATGTACAAGTATGCACAGCATATTAACACATTAGGGTATACTTACCTGGCAGACTGAGCCCTCCAGCGCTGCGTTGTGATCAATCTGGCAGGTCCCGGGCGCTTCCATCTTCACCCGGTCTTCCTTCCTGGTTCTGTGCCTATGTTCACTTGCCTTGGCCGGGCTGCATTGCTGTCACTCCCATGCATGCTCATGCACATCCTCTCTCTCATGTTCCCCCAACTACAAGTCCCCTCTACCACCGCAGCAGCTGGACTTGTAGTTCTCAATGAATTGAGAGGGCACTGATGAGCACCCTAGTAGATCATTCACAATCCTTGCAGCTTTCAAACTGGCAGTCCACACGGAGGTATGGCCAAAAAGCTGTAGCGCTTGTCTGCAGGAGTCCGACATTGCACCCCTAAAGTTGGATGCAATGCTCTACAGCGATCTCCAAACTTTCTAAGCAAAGGGCCAGTTTATTGTCCTTCAGGCTTTAGTGGGGCCAGTGCGTAGAAAATGTCCTGGCATCAGTGTGCCATCATTGGTTTTAATGGAAGAAATAGTGCCCCATTGATAGGGCTGCATTCCCCCAACTGATAGTATCATTGGTGTCAGTTGGTGGAATGGTGCTCCAAGGGTCAGATAAAGGCAAGCAAAGGGCCACATCTGGCCCCGGGCTGCAGTTTGGTGACCACTGCTCTATAGGCTCCTGTGAAAAATAAATTCACATTTTTCTTGCACATATGGGAATTTACTATTTTTTTCACAAAGGTGAACTTAAGCCTCATACACACATGTAGCAATAACTCTCGGTGGAGCTGCTGGTTTAAAGCGGCTGTTACCTTCACTCTCAACACTTCTGTTTCACCGGCACCGGGTCTAGGGTTCCGTTGAGTTTACCTCTGGGCGATGCAAGCACTGAACACTTGAGCATATTTTTCCAATGCTTTAATGAACAAATAAAGGAAGTAGCAGGAAAGAGGCAGAAGGAAAGCTGCATGGAAGCTCAAATACCTTTCAGTAGTATTCTTCAGAACATTCTTTGGAATTGAACACTTGTAGTTGAATAGTCTCCCCTTTTTTTGTAGGATCTAATCTTTGCCCGCCTGGATAGGCCTCTCTCACTTGCCTAGCAGCCAGTACGCAGCACGAACAAAAGTCTCTGCCACAGACTTGTTTGGAATGAAATCCGTACGATCCTCTGCCACAGGATGTATTGGTTTGCGATGAATGTCAGACACAGTACTTGAACCTTTAAGACAACCCGGCAGTACTATGCAGTAAGACTACTTCAGGATACGTCCTCCAACCGAGTCACCAGGCCCCTCTCCAGACCAGCACTCTGCATGATCCTTCCATGATGGAACCTCCCCTGGGATCTTCTCGGTTGTCCAGCTTCTTCACTCAGGATAGACAGCTCAGGACCATTCCTCTGCTCCCGGGGTAGGCCCCAGACAGGCTTCTGGGCCCACCCACACGGCGCAGCGACGTGGGCCTCCGGAACGGAGGACCACGAGGTGGTACTCTTAACACATACCTGTCGGCCAGGAGGGCCAGCAGGTGGCTGAAAACGAACCCCAAAATATGGTGTCTGTCCCATAAATACCCTCTCCTAGAATGCAACTCGGAGGACCACCTCCACCGAGTTATCTCCGAAACAGAGGAGCACTCATACGCTTCAACACGTTGCTTTTCCAACACTGGCCCATGGTGACTACGACACCCACTGGCACAGTGTGGAACCACATGCAACTCAGCCAAGCCGGAACAGAGGCAAATCTGACTTCCTCTAACAAGTGACCCACAAGATTTACCTGTCAGCGGTAGATGAAAAATCTACCAGCGCTACACACAATTAGATTGTTGGCCAACAAATCCATGGACTTTTGTCGGAAGAGTGTTGGCCCAAACTTGTCTTGCATGCACACGGTCACACAAATGTTGGCCAACAATTACAAACATAGTGACGTACTAAGTGGTTTTTCAGCTCTTTAGCACCACCCTTTGGGCTCCTTCTGGTAATCTCGTGTTAGTAGAAGTTTGAGTGTTGATTTGCGCTTTTCATTTTGTGCTTTTCAGTTTCTTTCTGAATGGCCGTACGTCAACCAGACATGTTGCGGAATCGGAGGAAATAACGTGTTATTTATTATTGGTCTTGGAGTTATTGTTTTGATATTATTTTTTGGGTTGAATAATAATGATTTGATTTGTTATATTTTCTATATTTTTGGATGCATAGAATGCACTTTTTGGTTAAGTTCTATTGGCAGATAACATGTCTAATTTTATTTATTTATTTTTTTAATGCACAATAAAAACATTGTGTAGAATAATACAGGGAACAATGGACATAGTTGTTGCTTTGATCTTAAAAACTACGGGATAATGGTATTGTAGTAACTTGCCCAAAAAAAAATCTAAAAAAAACATAATAATATTATTCTTGATATCACTAGAAAAAAAAAGCCTTTGAAAATTTGTTTGCAATAACTCCATCAGTATCACCAGCAAAGCAGCTTCATTATTATCCCATTAAAGAAGAAGAGAATTGTGCGCTGCATTTGGAGATTTCATAATTTGCCGCGTCACGAATGTTAATTCTTCATTACAAACGCTAGTTTACAAGACCGACCGCTTCTGCTTCCGAGCATGCTTGTTTGTACTTTGGACTTTTGTGCGACGGACTTGTGTAGACATGATTGGACAATCCGACAACAAACATTTGATGTGCAGGTGTGGGGTTGGTGGCGCTACCTACTGGCTAACATATAAGGATAAATATAGTGGCAATGTGCATGCCAGTGGTGAATGCATGTACGGGAGGGTTAGTTACCCTGATAATGCAGGCTCCGTGCATCCATAGCAATGTGTGCAAGAAAGGAAAAATAGAAAAAAATGTACAATAAACAAATAAAAATAAATATTAAGTGAATCCCAATAAACCTCACATATATATATATATATATATGTGCATAAAAATAACATTGAGAAATAAGCCTCATGGGGTCCATGTACCATCAAAAAACCTAATGTTCAAAAAATAGAAAATGTATATACATTATGTGCAAAAATATATATGTATAAAACCCAAAATCAGCAAAGTCCAGTGACACATATGTGTAGTCATAAACCGTAATAAAAAATCAGCATAAAAATGAAAAATATAAAATATATAAAAGAAATATATAAAATATTAGTGAAGCTCCAAATTGGCCAGCAAAAATAAAAAAAGTCCAAAGTGCTCAAGTGACTCTTGTGTTCAGAGAATCAAGTGACTTCTGTGCTCCCCCTGATGGGTCCCTACTCACCAGCTCCCTGCACCCCTGCAGGGGTAATGGGCATGTATAGATAGCCTGGGATGGTTCCTGGTATCTCTCCTCGTAGTCTGCATGTGGTATCTGTGGTCTGTAGGGCCTCACCAGCTCACTCCACCCAGTAAGGGTATCCAAGGGAGTCTTCCTGGTCACTTCTCCCAAAGTTGATTCATCAGCTGTTCATAGTTAGATCCTCATAGAAAAAGATAGGGCTTCCATTGTGTAGTATTTTAAAAAGTATTAAAAGTTATAAGCAAAAACAAAAAGTGTCCCTGTGCAGGAAAACCTTTAAGCACAATGAAACAGGCAATCTGTAAGGGCACTGGTTCGCAGCTTGCGCTCCACCTGCGTTCCAGCCCCCTACTTCCATACCGGAAATGACGTAGTAGCGTAGCCATACCTTACGCGTTTCGTCATTGGACGTTTATCCCATTAAAGAAATAGAGAATTGTGCACTGCATTTGTAGATTTCATAATTTGCCACGTCACGAATGTTAATTCTCTATTACGAATGCTAGCTTACAAGACCAACCGCTTCTGCTTCCGAGCATGCGTGTTTGTACTTTGGACTTTTGTGCGACAGACTTGTGTACACACGATCGGACAATCCGACAACAAACATTTGTTGGCAGAAAATTTGAGAACATGCTAGCCAACATTTGTTGGCGGAAAGCCTGACAACAAATGTCTGATGGAGCGTACACACTGTCAGACTTACCGCCAACAAGCTCACATCCAACATTTCCCATCGGAAAATCTGATCATGTGTATGTGGCATAAGTCTTAATTTAATATCATGTTTACACTCTAATTAGAACCCAATGAAAAGAACAATTAAGACATGGAGCTGGAAGTGACACATGATGCTCTGTTTCCTGAGGACACCAGCCACTAACATGCCAACCTCTGATCAGTTTGATCCATTGTGACATGCCAAGTACTCCCCAATAAGAGTTGGAGGCAACACATAAAGCCTAGTGCCCAGTACACACGGCCGGATGTTCAGACGGAAAATGTGTGATAGGACCTTGTTGTCAGAAATTACGACCGTGTGTAGGCTCCATCACACATTTTTCATCGGAATTTCCGACACACAAAGTTTGAGAGCAGGCTATAAAATTTTCTGACAACAAAACCTGTTGTCGGAAATTCCGATCGTGTGTATACAAATCCGATGCACAAAGTGCCACGCATGCTCAGAATAAATTAAGAGACAAAAGCTATTGGCTACTGCCCCGTTTATAGTTCCGACGTACGTGTTTTACGTCACCGCGTTCAGAATGATCAGATTTTTCGACAACTTTGTGTGACTGTGTGTATGCAAGACAAGTTTGAGCCAACATCCGTCGGAAAAAATTCATGAATTTTGTTGTCGGAATGTCCGATCAATGTCCGACCGTGTGTACAGGGCATTATTGTGCCATCTGTGACCTAAAAACGTGGACAGTACAAGGATAAAGGGGTCATTCTACACTTAAGTTGTACCACAAGCTGGATTATATAACACGATCACCATTTTGTAATGCCTAAAGTACACTGCAATCTCCTACACAAATTTAAATGTAGATGTTAAACAAAATCCCTGTCCATTTGCACAAAAATGAGGGATTGTGGAAAAAAAAAATGTGAACATTGGGATATTGAATAACATGTTGCGCTACCCTCGTGAAGGCCGCTGATAGAATCTATACCCTACTGGTTCCCCCGACTCTGCAAATCCTTTGTCACCTCTGACACCCTGGGTTCATTCATATTTACCAAATGTCACCAATAATAAGAAACTTACACAATGTTAGTGAAACACTTAAAGTTTGTTTACTGTAATAAAAGGGGCACATAAAAGTGTAAAACATAACACTGTAACTTGCAAAGGTATTTTTATCTGAACAATATAGCACTGTTTCTAAGCACTATTCGCAATAGGTAACCTTTTGGTAGTAAAGAGAAATGCAAAGCATACAAAAATGACACAAATTGTGCCAAACCCTGTTTCCATCACCTAACCTATGTGAACAGGTCAGCTGAAGGGTAGGGAACTGACACTTACTGTAATTTACTATGTCAGGTTCACTCCCCTCTGTATCCTCAACCCACAGGCCATTACCATCAGTACAACATGACAAACATTATGCAAACTGTTGTGTTTAAATTGGCTGGCTCCTTTAAATAGAGTTCCAGAGAAAGTGAGAGCAGACCCTTTGTGCTAAAAAAACAACTATAGTCACTTGGGTGGATAAAGAGTGGATAAAAGGGGTTGAAGTGTTACTCCTTGGAATCTGGCAAATCTTGGGGCTAGCCTGAAGGAACAGGGTAATTCTTGATGATAGGGCATAGCGAATTTGGCTGATCTGTGGTGTATCTTTATTTTACTTCACAATCTTCCTATATGGCCGGAATATTGTTGTATCCTTTTACCATCCAAGCAGGAACATCTGCCAAGTTTGAGAACCGATTACCCAGCACATCGATCGAACTCTGATCAACCCATAGATATTATTTGCAAGTATTCTTCCTTCCCAATTCTATCTTATTTCTTTGTGGCTGTATATCGTACATCTCTTTGAAACATCTTTTTTCTGTAAATGTTTTATTTGTACAAACTTGACCTTTTCATAATAAACCCTTATGTTGAAAAGTGTTAACCTTGTCTCTAAAGCTCTTAATGCAAGCTATAAATGAACCTGCCTCGTAAACAGCGCTACTGTTGTATAGTAGGACCTCTGAGCAGACCTGTCTGTGGTGGCAGTGTGTGTTGCAGACGCCTATTCTGAAATCATAATCGGTATTGCTAAAATTACGAGTCTCCCCCGGCTTGGTCGTTTAAGATGGGGGTGGTGGCAGTTAAAGGGTTAATTGCATAATTAGCCCAGTGACAATCGCTCTGAGGCTGCTCACACCTAGATTGTGATCCCGCAAGCTGTAAAATCTTTGTGCTGGGGCAGCTGAGAGGGGCATTGTTACGTAAGTGACAGCGTAGTGTGAGGTTGGCTGGTCCTTTGTCGCAAGTTAGCAAGGAGGGCAGGGATCTGACACCCGCGTTCCAGTGGTACCACAAGTACCACAAAGCTGGGATGAATGAAGGATGTCTAAATGATGTGTCTTAAAGAATCTAAATGGGCAAATGCCCGCTCACCACACTGGTTACAGAAGCTGCTAGCAGCGATGCAGGTGATGATGAAGACCTCCCTCTGAATCCTGGCTCTGGGAATGGCGTCTGACCCCATCACACCACGCCACGGCCTACCCAGATCTGAAATGCAGGCATCGCTGGAGGATCTGGAACAGTCTCCAGTTTGCTGTAGGTGAGAAGCGATGCTGTCCGCAGAGGTCCCTCTGGATGCAGCTGTGTGACTCCCCGCTGTGCAGACCACAACTCGGCAGCAGCTCACACAGACACAGAGCTCCTTCTGGCAGATCCAAGCTGGTGCCCCAAGAGAGATATAGGCCTCAACCAGCCCTTTTATATCCTCTCCCAGCATTCTGTTCTCCTCCCCTGTTGCAATCTGGTAATGGTAGTTCAAATCAGACCTCCTGAAATTGAAGCCCCAGTATTTTGAACTACACGTCCCATGATGCTTTGCTCTGCTTTAAGTTTTGTCTCAAAGGAAATGACACATGGAGTCCATGCCAACACTAGAGGGAGACATCTCCACATTAATAACATTGTACACTGTCCCAGAATTGCAGGCATAATAGCCAGCTCCTGGCTACATTCTCCCCCCACTCAAATTCTTTGGTCCCCAAACAAAAGACATTAAACTACTCAAACATTATGAAAGGAAAGAGTGATTAACAGGTCTATAATAACATTAACCACATGCTAAACTCAGCAAATATTGACACACATCTGGATTTTGCTGAAACGATTTATATACACCTTCAGTCAATTCAAAATCAGTTTTTGAACAGGCAAGGGCAATTGCTGTGTCCCACTCATCAGTGTCAGAGGTCAGAGCAGAGTTGCCCCCCACCTAATTAACAGTAGAGAGATCAGGTGTGGAAACTTGCCTTTTAATGGTAGGAATCAGTTCATCAGAGTTCTCTCTAAAGTATCATAAGTGAGTCTCTTTGGAGGATGTATATTCCACTTTGGCCGAATAGGAGAGCACTTCTCAGAAGGTTGAACAGAGTTCTCTGCTGGACTTTCGGCGTGGACAGGACCGCATGGCTCCAAAGGAAAGTCCGTAGCTTCAGGCTCAGAGGTCAGCTGCGGAGGGAAGAGATTTACTTCCTCAATGAGTTCAGAGATGGGCATTTGACATTCTCCACCCATAAGGGGAGCTTCAGCCTCTGAGGGGCAATCTGGTTCAGGCAACATCAGAGGCTCATCAGTAAAACTGATCAAGTCTCTGTCTCTCTCTCTCAGAAGTGGAACTGGTACTTTCAACCTTGATCCGATCATCTTCTCTAAATGATGGTAGGATTTCAACTTCTGGACTAGGTAAAATATTGTAAGTGAAAAAATGGACTTTCTAGCCACCAATCATAATAAATAAAAAATACATTTTTATTAAAAAGTAATATATAGAAATTTTCTTATAGAAAAAAAAAAAACATAAAATACTGCAGTATTGCTACAGTAGCAGCTAGACCTCTCCAATTTTGGTCATGGATGTCAAAAACATGTCATAATAGACATGTATGACTAGACTATAATGTAGCAATAAAATAAGCTCTACATGTTTCGCGAAAATGGCTTCTTCAGGAGATTTGTATATATTCTAAGGAGAGGAAAAGACAATCAATAAATATATCCCAATAAAACTATCTATGATATAAGTAAATAAATAGTCTCAGATTTAGCATAGTATGCAGAGAGCACCAAGACTGCGCCCAGGAGCAAACAAATTGACACACAGTATGCAAGGTGCGCAACGAGCGATATGTGGGGGGCGTGCCAGATAGAAAAAAGTAAAAATAGAAGGGAGGGGGGGGGGAAAGGGAAGGGAGAGATGGGGAGGGGGAAGGGGTTGAAAAAGGAAGAGGGGGGAGAAAAGGGAGGGGGAAGGGAAAAGGATGGGGGGGGAAGGGGGAAGGAAACTCACAGTGTGAATCTAATAGGATATAGTCTCACCTGATAGATATGCTCAGTAAATAAAAGTAATACCAGTATCAATAAGGCTGGAAAAAGTACTAAAACCAGGGATATTTGCATCATATAGGAGTCTTTTTAAGCATATCACTAAAACTTAAAGCACAAAAAGTGCAAAGAAGGTCAGATCCACACCATCTGTAAAAATAGGAATGTCTACGGTAAGTAAATCCAATTAATCCTAATAATACTGCGGAATAAAGACAATAAGTACATACCTAACCAGGTTGTATTATAGAGTAAAAACTTGTCCAGATATAAGGATCCAAAAACTGGAGGTAATTGCTGTAATGTAAGGCTGCAGCTGGTGCCTTATATACACACCCCAGTCAGGTGTATAGTAAGGGACTTCCACATCACCTGACTCGGGTGAGCGCACATCACCGCCCGGCCGAGCATGCGCGGCCCGCAGTGGCGGCCGTCAACAAGTGAGATTGAGCGGGGCGAGCATCCCAGTGGGAGATAAAAAGGCAAAGGGCTCCCCCCAGTGGCACCTCAAGGCCTTGCAATGCAACAGATGTATGCATTGCATAGGCCAGAATGGAAATGACCTAAGGCTGGATGATAAAACAGCAGCAAGCCAGGGGTGACAACTAGAGGAGTGGACCCAGCCTAGACCCCACATAAGCCGCAGAACCGTCCCACAATGTCAACATCTTGCCATTTGTGGACTAATAAATGTGATCGTTTATTCTTTGACGTAGTTGGCGGATGGTCTTACCAACATAAAACGAGTCACATTTGCATGTCATAAGATAAACAACACCCTGAGTGCTGCAGTCAGCCCAAAATTGTTGATAAAAAGGTTCCCCATTGGGCTGTGTGGATCTAGATTAGGTGGTCGTATTGTTTTAGCCAGCCCTCCTCCTCTGCTCTCTCCCATAGTGTTTGCATCAGTCTCTGTTTCTGTGAGCCACATCCAATAAGGCACTATTTCCTCATCCTCACTATCTTCCTCTCCCTCTGGCAACACAGTGGGAACAGGAGCTTGTTGATGTGAGCGAGTCCTGGGTGGAGTTGGTTTCTGAAGAGGTGAAGGGGGCACTGGAGGCACCCTGACTGCATCAGACAATGGAAGCAAATAATTTTGATGCCACATCTTTAAGGGCCCTTGTTGTCCCTCAGGTCTGATTTGATAAACCAGTAGCCCAGGAAGCTGTTTACAGATGACATAAGGTTGTGATCGCCATCGGTAAGCCAGCTTATGTTTTCCTGGTATCCCCAAGTTCTTCATTAACACACGATCTTAAGGCTGCAAATCCTGCACTCTCACTTTTAAGCCAAAATTATTTTTGTTCTGTAACTCTCTGGTCGAGACATGTTCAAATGGCTTTCTTGTATGCTTGCTGCAAGTTCTTTCATAACCTATCAACATAACCCCAGTGAAAAGTTAAAGAAGTCGGCTGGGAGAGAAGATGGCCTACAAGTTAGAGGGGCTTTTAAACTAGGCGACGGGGGGGAGGGTCCAGAGGTAGCGATAGTCAGCATGGAACAAATTCCAGAGGGTAGTATTGGGGGCATTAGTGGTAGGTTTATTAAAGCACCTAAACCTGAGGTAAGTACAGTAGCAAGTCCTATTTCCAACCTCAGAACACTCAATAAGGTTCCAGACTCTGATTCTTGGATTACCCCTTGGATTTACGCTGATCTCATTGCCGACCCTGCCTGTTTCCGACACTGCCTTCTGGTTGACCCCTGTGTACTTCTGTCTTGGTCCGCTGTCTTGGATTGTCCTTTCACCCACCGGGTTCCTGTCTTCGGCCTCTACTAACCGTGAGTTATTTTCTGGTGGTTCCTTGTTAGGCTGTTTGCACCATCTATTGCCCTCCCTTTATACTGGCTACAGGATCTCAACCGTCCCTCCACCTGATACTGGGATAACAAGACTACTGGTCAGGAAACCGGAGTCATGGTTGGAATCTCCTGGCAGACCTGACATTATACTAGGGCCAGATGGACCTCAGCAAGCTGGTGCAGGCAGTCTCTCTACAGGGCCAGCTGTTGGGTGAGCAGGCCAATTGTGTACAGTCATTGGAGGAGAAATTGGATGCTATCATAACTATATTATCCTCTTTGTCTACTGCACATGGTGTTTGTCCTGTTACTTCTAAAAACCATGAGTCTGGGGCTTGGGACCCTGTAGTCGTGTCTAACCCCCACGGTCCTCCCGCTCTGAAGATACCTCTCCCTGATAGGGAAGATGGGAACCCATTGGATTACAGGGGATTTCTCAACCATTGCCAGTTGCATTTTAGAAATCAACCTTCTGTGTTTGCCTCTGCTCAAGCCAAGGTGACATTTATTATTTCCTTGCTAAAGGGCAGAGCTTTGTCCTGGGTGTCACCTCTTCTTGAGAAAGATGCCCTTATACTTGCCAACTACCCCACGTTTATGAAAACCTTTGAGGAAATATTTGACGTTCCTGGCAGAGTAACTGCAGCTGAGGCTTGTATTCTTGATTTACATCATGGGAAAACGCACTGTAGCATCTTATGCCACAGAATTTTGCATGCTTGCGGCAGAGACTACCTGGGATAATTGCACCCTTAAGGCCGCCTTCCGCAGAAGTCTAGCGAAACGCATTAAGGACAAATTAACTTACCGTGAGGTCCCAGTGGCCCTGGAGGATTTCATCAATTTGTGTATCCTGGTGGACACCCGCTTCTCTGAACGCCAGAGAGAGGGTGCCAGAGACAATTTTTTCCTCACAGATTTGATGCTAAATCTTCCCCTCAGCAATTACTAGCCCCTTCTTTCCCTTCTACTGTCAGGTTTGAGGGAGAACCCATGGATGTAGGGGCTGTGCATTTGTCTGACAATGAACGTACCGAACGCAGGACTCAAGGCCTCTGTCTATATTATGGTAAGCCGGGTAACATCCTGCGTTCTTGTCCAGTGTGACTGGAAAACTTCCGGGCTTAATGGATGATCGAGGAGCCCCATAAGGCCATGCTGTTTTGAATTCTCCTCAAGAGAGATTAGTAGTCCCTATATCATTGTCTTGGAATGATAAGTGCTGTTCCACAGTTGCCTTTATTGATTCTGGTGCTGGTGGGGTATTTCTCGATGCAGCGCTGGTTAATAGTCTTCAGATTCCTACTTGGTGATGGACTTATCACTCTCGAATCCAAGCCTCTTTCCGTCCTGTTGGGTGCTCTGCATTTTGAAGTGTTATCGTTTGATATCATTCTGTCTCCTAAGTATCCAGTAATTCTCGTTTTCTCTTGGTTACGTAAACACAATCAGTTCATTGACTTGTCCTCTGGTCAAATTTCTGCCTGGAGCACATCCTGCCAAGTCAACTATCTCCAAAAGGTAGTACGTGATGGTGTGTCCATTCATATGCTGACTTCTGCCTCTGAATTGCCTGAGGCCTATGCAGATTTCTCTAATGTGTTTTCTGAAAAGGAAGCGGAGGTTCTCTCTCCCCACCGCCCTTACAAATGCGCTATAGATTTGCTACCTGGAGCTCCCTTACCCAAGGTGAGAACCTATCAGCTCAGCCTTGTGGAGACTAAGGCGATGGAAGAGTACATTGAAGACAATCTAAGGAAGAGTTTCATTCACCCTTCCACCTCTCCCATGGGGGCTGGGTTCTTTTTTGTGGAGAAGAAAGATAGAGGACTTAGGCCCTGCGTTGACTACAGGGCTCTTAATCGAATTACTGTAAAAAATCGATACCCTCTCCCTTTAATTACTGAGCTGTTTGACCGTGTTCAAGGATCTAAGATTTTACCAAACTGGACCTTTGTTCGGCCTATAATCTCATTAGGATCAAAGCAGGAGACGAATGGAAGACCGCTTTCAATACTCGTAGAGGGCATTATGAATGTCATGTGATGCCATTTGACCTTTGCAATGCCCCCGCTGTATTCCAGGAGTTCGTAAACGACATTTTCAGAGACCTTCTCGACACTTTTGTTGTCGTATACTTGGATGATATACTCATTCACTCTAAGGATATACGGCATCATCGTTGCCATGTACGCACTGTTCTTCAACGTTTAAGGTATCACAGGTTGTATGCCAAACTTTCCAAGTGCTCCTTTGAACTACCTGAAATACCCTTACTGGGTTACATAATTTTGTCCGAAGGATTCCAGATGGATTCCAAGAAGCTTGATGCCATCTTACTATAGCCCAGACCTAACACTTTAAAGGAAATTTAGCGTTTCATTGGGTTCTGTAATTATTATTGGAAGTTTATCAATAATTTTTCCAAAATTTTGGGTCCCATCACTGCTCTCACTAAGAAAGGGACCAACTGCTCTGTGTGGCCTTTGGAAGCTCTGGAGGCATTCAATCATCTAAAGTCTGCCTTCTGCTCCGCTTCTGTACTCCGCCATCCTCAGCCATCTGCTCAATTTTTCTTGGAGGTTGATGCCTCTGAAGTAGGCGCTGGAGCTGAGTTATCTCAAGGAGAACCTACTTCCAACAAACTTCATCCGGTCGCCTTCTTCTCCAAGAAATTCTCAGTCGCAGAACAAAACTACGACATAGGGAATAGAGAGCTTTTGGCTATTGAGCTAGCATTCTTCGAATGGAGACACCTTTTAGAAGGTACGGAAATTCCGGTTGTGGTTCAGACTGACCATAAGAACCTGATCTACCTGGAGAAAGCTCAAAGACTGAATTCCAGACAAGCTCGCTGGGCACTTTTTTTCTCCCAGTTCAACTTTGTAGTAACGTACATTTCTGGCATCAAGAACACCAAGGCCGATGCCCTGTCTCGGCAATTCCCTTGTGAGAATCTGCAAATACCTCTTGATAATATTGTTCCCTCTGAACGAATTATTGCACAACTGGATACTGTTCTACAAAGGAACTTGTTGGCTGCACAGTCTCGGGCACTGTCAGGATGCATTCATCAGCAGACAGCCTCGAAGATTTCTAAGGCACAGAAGAAGATACATTCCTGTTGCACAAAAGAAACCGGGCTTTGGCACATAGATGTGCACATGTGCGAACAGGAGCGCAAACAGTAGCCGTCGCACATCCCCGTGCGTGATCGGCGCCTGCGCACACCCATGTGCGTCAGCGCGTGCACTAGCGCGTGCCCACATTGGCGCCAAACAGTCTATTTAAGTCCAGTTAGTACCTGGCCTGGTGCTGCCTTGTCTTCAGCTTTTGAGTATCCAGAACCCTGTGAACCTGTATCCTGATTCCTGGTTTGGAAGAACACACAACACTATATGTGGAGAAAAAGAGGCACAGCACACCAACATCAAAACCTCATCCCAACTGTGAAGTATGGTGGTGGGGACATCATAGTTTGAGGCTGCTTTGCTGTGTCAGGGCCTGGACGGATTGCTATCATCAAAGGAAAAATGAATTCCCAAGTCTATCAAGACATTTTGCAGGAGAACTTAAGGCCATCTGTCCACCAGCTGAAGCTCAGCAGAAGATGGGCGTTGCAACAGGACAACGACCAAAAGCATAGAAGTAAATCAACAACAGAATGGCTTAAACAGAAGAAAACACGCCTTCTGGAGTGGCCCAGTCAGAGTCCTGACCTCAACCCGATTGAGATGCTGTGGCATGACCTCAAGAAAGCGATTCACACCAGACATCCCAAGAATATTGCTGAACTGAAATAGTTCTGTAAAGAGGAATGGTTAAGAATTACTCCTGACCGTTGTGCATGTCTGATCTGCAACTACAGGAAACATTTGGTTGAAGTTATTGCTGCCAAAGGAGGTTCAACCAGTTGTTAAATCTAAGGGTTCACATACCTTTTCCACCTGCACTGTGAAAGTTTACATGGTGTGTTCAATAAAAACATGGTAACATTTAATTCTTTGTGTGTTATTAGTTTAAGCAGACTGTGATTGTCTATTGTTGTGACTTAGATGAAGATCAGATCACATTTTATGACCAATTTGTGCAGAAATCCATATCATTCCAAAAGGGTTCACATACTTTTTATTGCAACTGTATCTTGACGATATCTTGATTTTTTCCCCTTCTTTAGAAGCTCATCCAGAACACGTCAGAAAGGTTCTGGTCCGACTCAGACAGCACGGCTTGTTTGCAAAGGTAGAAAAGTGCGATTTCGAATGCCAAAGCATCCAGTTCCTGGGCCTTGTCCTTTCCACAGGTGGCATTAAGATGGATCCCCAGAAGGTCTCTGCCATCCTGGATTGTCCGGCTCCTACAGACAAGAAAGGGGTGCAATGGTTCGTAGGATTCGCAAACTTCTATAGGAAGTTTATCAAAGGGTTTTCTGCAATAATTTCTCCCATAACTCAACTGACAAGACAATCTCAACGATTCCAGTGGTCTTCCGAAGTGCAAACCGCATTTGAAACCCTGAAAGGTCTTTTCACAGCTGCACCTATACTATGGCATCCAGACCCTGCTCTGCCGTTCGTTCTAGAGGTAGACGCCTCAGAGACGGCAGTAGGGGCAGTTCTGTCTCAACGCCAAGGGGCCAAGTCCTTACTGTATCCTGTGGCATTCTCTTCTCGCAAGTTGTCCCCGGCAGAGAAGAACTACGACATGGGAGACCGTGAGCTTCTGGCAATTAAAGCTGCTCTCGAAGAGTGGAGATATCTGCTGGAAGATACAGCCCATCCGATCCTGATCTACACCGACCATCGGAACTTAGAGTATCTGCGAGTCGCAAAGCGCTTGAAACCCCGGCAGGCCAGGTGGGCACTCTTTTTTTTCAGAGATTCGTTTTTCATATTACCTACAGGCCAGGATCTAAGAACATTAAGCTGGATGCTCTGTCTCGGATGTTTGGCACGACAGAAGAACCAGCTTCTCCAGACACCATTCTTCCTCCCGGAAGTTTCCTTTTATTACAGGAAGATTTGTTGTCACAGATTAGACAAGCCACTATTGATGTCTCGCCGTCCCCTGGGATGACGCTACAGGCTAAAGATGGCCTTTTATGGCCCAACAATAAAATCTTTGTGCCTGAAGGTTTACGAGTCTCCGCCTTGGGTCTCTGCCATGACCATGCCCTTGCAGGACACTTTGGAGTCCACAAGACAGCTGAACTTTTACAGCGTACCTTTTGGTGGCCTTGTTTAAAAGAAGACTGCAAGAAGTACATTGGAACCTGCCCTACATGCGCCAGAAATAAATGTAGCAGGACAAAATCCTGGGGATTGTTGAGACCCTTACCAGTTCCAGATAGACCCTGGCAAATGATTTCAATGGATTTTATCGTTGAGCTCCCTCCTTCCAAAGGTTACTCTACCATCTTTATATTCATAGATCGGTTGTCAAAGATGGCGCATTTCCTACCCATGAAGGGTGCCCCATCAGCTTCTGAGACAGAGCAGGTCTTCATTAAAGAGATTGTGAGACTGCATGGATTTCCTGCCAATATCGTGTCGGACCGTGGGGTAAAGTTCACGTCCAGATTTTGGAGAGCCTTGTGTAAATCCTTGAAAATCAAACTGTCCTTTTCCTCAGCTTGCCACCCACAGACCAATGGTCAAACCGAAAGGACCAACCAAATGTTAGAACAGTACTTACGCTGTTTTTCTTCCTTCTCGCAGGATGACTGGGTGGCGCTATTACCTCTGGCGGAGTTTGCGTATAATAATTCAGAACATTCTGCCATCAAACAAGCCCCATTCTTCGCCAACTATGGGTTCCACCCTTCATTTTTGACTACCTCTGCCCCAGAATGCCCTGTTCCGGCAGTTAAGGACACAATACATTATTTCAGATCCAACAATCAGTTGTTACAGAAGACCATGACCAAGGCCTAGGAAGACTATAAAAAATCCTTTGACATGAAAAAGCGGGGAGAGTTGATCTTGAACCTGGTGATCAGGTCTGGTTAGCTACGACTAATCTGAAGTTAGCCTGCCCATCTAGAAAACTGGGCCCTAGGTTTGTGGGACCCTTCAGGGTGAAGAAAAGGATCAATAATGTGGCTTATGAGTTGGTACTTCCGGATTCCTTCAGAATTCACCCAGTTTTCCATATAGCTCTACTGAAGCCTGCTGGTCCAGATATATTTCCAGAACGGAGTAGTAGTCCTCCTGCACCTGTAATGGTAGATGGGGAAGAGGAGTATGAGGTCGAGGAGATCATGGATTGCAGGAAGAGACAGAATCAGGTCCAGTACTTGGTCAAATGGAAAGGGTACGGACCTGAGGAAAATTCATGGGAACCAGAGGGCAATATTCATGCCAACAGGCTTGTCCAAGCGTTCTGTCAAAACCACCCGGTGAGACTAGCTCAGTTGGGCATCCGGAGGCGGCCCGTTGGAGGGGGGCAATGTCAGGATGCATCCATCAGCAGACAGCCTTGAAGATTTCTAAGGCACAGAAGAAGATACATTCCTGTTGCACACAGAAATTGGGCTTTGGCATATAGATGTGCGCAGGCGCGAACAGGAGCGCAAACAGTAGCCGTTGCGCATCCCCGTGCGCGATTGGCGCCTGCGCGCACCCGTGTGTGTCAGCGCGCGCACTCACGCGTGCCCAAGTTGGCACCAAGTTGGCGTCTATTTAAGTCCAGTTAGTACCTTGTCTTCAGCTTTTGAGTATCCAGCACCCTGTGAACCTGTATCCTGATCCCTGGCTTGTCTTGTAACCTTCCCTTGAACTCTGCCTGTACTGACCCCGGCTTGTTCTGTGACTAATCTTCTGCTTTCTCCCTGACTCCTGCACTGCTGATCTGGTTTGACCCGGCTTGTTCCTGACTACGATCCTGCCTGCACCTAGTACCCGATTTGATCTGCCGTGTATGACCCTGCCTGTCTGACCTTGCTACTTGTCGTTGTCATCTGCACCTGCTGCCATCTGCTGGTCTCCTGCGGAAGCTTCCCTGTGTCTCTCCAGCATGACCGGAACCAGCCGCCCTGCTGCCACCAAAGACACTCGTGCAACTCTGTACTTTGGTGCCTTCTATTTGCTCTATCAGGGGCCCTAAGTCAGAGTGGTAAGGGAGGCCTTGCTCGTCCATTCAGGCTCTTCTACCAGGTATGTGAGAGGCACCTTCTAATCTCTCAGTTCTGCCCAATACCCTGTTTGTTCCCCTTGAATTATGGAGAGAAGTGTTACAATGGGCCCATGGCCAGAAGGTATCCGCACACCCTGGTATCAATCAAACCTTCCTACGCTTGAAGTCCCTGGTTTGGTGGCCTACTCTAAAAATGGATGTTATAGCCTTTGTTAGAGCCTGTTCGGTATGTGCAGCCATCAAAATGCATCATTCTGTTCCTCAAGGTCTACTACAACCGTTACCTGTTCCTCGTGCTCCCTGGACTCATATTAGCATGGACTTTATTGTGGACTTGCCCTCCTCCAGTGGGAATACTGTCATTTGGGTTGTAGTTGACCGATTTTCTAAGTTAGCCCACTTCATTTCTATGTCCACATTACCTTCTGCCCCCAGCTTGGCCCTATCCTTCCTTGAAAATGTCATCTGTTTACACGACACACCTGTCGATATTGTTAGTGACAGAGGCCCTCAATTCATTTCCTCGTTTTGGAGGGCCGTTTGCAGACATCTGGGAATCAAGAATTCCCTGTCTTCGGGATACCACCCCTAATCTAATGGCCAAACGGAAAGGGTCAATCAAGAGTTGGAGATCTACCTATGGGCTTATATCAATGCTGAACATGACAACTGGTGCGAGATGTTACCTCTAGCAGAATTGGCGCACAATTCGCAATAGCACTCTTCCCTAAGATGTTCCCCTTTCCAAGCTGCCTTTGGGTATCAACCCAAGGTTCTTCCCTTCCAGTCTTCAGGTAGAGATACCTGCAGCAGCCAACATGGTGTCTAGATTAACGAAGCACTGGAGGAACGTAAGAAAGGTTCTGCTGCAGTCTGTACACTGATACAAGGGGTTTGCGGACCGTCTGAGTAAACTTACTCCCCGCTTTCGTCGTAATCAGCTGGTATGGTTATCCACCAAGAACATTAAGATATGGCAGCCCTCTCCCAAATTAGGTCCTATATTTATTGGACCTTTTCGCATCCTTTAGCAAGACAATCCAGTGGCTTAATAACTTTGCTTGCCCCCTCACCTTCGTATCCCCAATACATTTCATGTATCCTTGCTTAAACCCTTTGTTAAGAATAGGTTCTCTCTACCCTCTAGACGTCCTTCTCCAGTCTCTGTGGAGAGTATGAAGTTAGCAAAATTCTTGATTCCCTACGTAAGGGTAGACAATTACAATATCTAGTGGACTGGAAGGGCTACTCCATTGCAGAGAGGACTTGGGTGCCTGCTCGTGATGTTCATGCCCCACAGCTGGTCAAGTCTTTCCACGATAGGCACCCATCCAAACCCAAATAGGTTGGGGGGCATCTTTGTGTGGGGGGTACTGTCACACCTCGTCTGGGATTTGATCCTGGGGCCTGGTGTTCGCAGATGGGTTTTCTATTGCCTGAACCACCAGGGAGCTTGCTTGTTGGTAGAATCCTTGTTATGTTCTCTCTATGAGTTTGGATGTTGGCTCCACCCTGTGACCAGCTGTTGGTAGTCACCTCATCAGTGACCCTATAAATCTTCACTTCCCCTTCCTGTCCTTGCCCTAGTATAGGTTCCTGTTTGTGCTAGTTTGGTGGATGCCATTTGTTTCTTGTTGCTGACTTTGCTTGTTCCTGACTCTGATTCTTGGATTACCCCTTGGATTTACGCCAATCTCATTGCCGACCCTGCCTGTTTCCAACACTGCCTTCTGGTTGACCCCTGTGCAGGGGCGTTGCTAGGTGTCAAAAAGACCAGGGGCTTCAGCCGGAAGGCCGATGGTGGCACCATGGGGGGATCCGGTGTTGTCGTGTCGCGGGTGTTTTTGGCTGGGTGGTGGGGTTGTGTGGTGGGGGGTAAGCTAACTTGCTGGTTGCTGCCTGGCTTACCAGTGCTGCCCATCAATGATGGGCACTAAACTCACCTAACTGACACACTGACCATTACACTGACCTCACCTACCCGACATACATACACTGACCTCACCTTACCTACCTACCTGACATACATACACTACACTGACCTGGCTAACTGACATACACTGACCTCACCTACGACGAGTATTATACAAACCTATGTTTAAGTCAGTAGTAATCTTATGCAGGGAGCAAAATAGAATATATGCTTGGGCATTGCGCACACACATCCCCTTTGTTCAATGCACACACCAAAACACATTGGCAGAAGAGTAAATTCAGACTATCAACTTGTCTCAAGTAAAAAAAAAAAAAAAGCATACAAAATGTCTTAATAAGTTGTATATTTATTATACTTAAAACAAAGTTATCAACATCCAATACAAACAGATGCAGGTTACACACATCAATTCACTACTTAAAAGTGCAAGGTACTCACTGATGTGAAATACACATCTGTTTAAATACAAAATTCAAAAACTACCCATACAATGCAGCTTACACACATCAATTCGCTACTAGAAGGGATACTACAAGTAATCGACAATAAAACTAGCTCAATCAGTTTGTGTATAGACCATACACCTTTTAATTTCTCTGCCATTTAGGCGTTTAATCACTTTTGTTTCTGTCCATGGAATGGATGCAGGTGAGGCAGCCCTAGTTAAACCTCGTCCCCAGGATGTGACTGACAACTCACACAGCCATGAAAAAAGGGTTTAATTTTCCCATAAGAATTTGCACACTGTAGAGGTTTTTAATCTCCTCTGAGTCCTCTGTAAATTGAACCTTAAGCACATAACATATAGGAGGTGGCTCCTACAGGCAAATGACAGTGCATGAATCAGATGAGAAATTGTAAACAAAACAGAGTGCAAAATCTGGTGGTGCAGCTGTGCACGGTAGCCAATCAGCTTCCAACTTCAGCTTGTTCAGTTCAGCTTTCACAATACCACCTGGAAGCTGATTGGTTACTATGCACAGATGCACCACATTTTGCACTCTCTAGTTTTAGAAAATCAACCCCAATGTACAGTAAAGGAATTCTAAACATTGGATGTCTCTTGACAGCAAAATTTTAGGGAGGCAGTGTGAGTGACTGACACAAGGCATGACTAGGCTCAGTCAGGCCGAAAGACAAAAAAAATAAAAAATCTGTTATTTAACTGCTAAATGGCAGAGAATTGAGCCGTGAGACAGCATGTAGCATTGCAGGGGCATGATTCATACACCAAAACTGCTTCATTAAGCTAAAGTTATTTTGGTGCCTATAGTATATTTTTAAATATTGTATAACTATCCCACTTTTAGGCCTGATTCACACCTATGCATTTTTAGTGCTTTTTGCATATTTGCACTACAGGGTGTGCTTTATTGGAAACAGTGTTAAATGGACTGTAGTGCAAATCTGCAAAATGCAAAAAACAATAAAAATGCAAAGGTGTGAACCAGGCCCAAGGGTCCTCATAGAAGTAGACTGGAAGGAGAAAATACCCTAAACATGGCATGGACATGGCCATGTTTAGGTTATTCTCTCATTCCAGTCAACCTCAATGAACCCATGCCGCATGGGTGTCTTAGACAATATTTAAGACACGTGACGTGTTATACAACACTCATTTAACACATAACTGGTTTATTCAATAAATGCCAAACTATAGCAAAGAGCAAAATGCAGGTAAAAATAGCTAATATGGAGAAATTATCAAACTCGCCTTGTAGCCATAGCTTGGCAATTTTAGCTTGATCTTTGCCTTTTTGGTTCTGGTTCACTAGAATTTTGAGTTTAGTGAAAAAAACAACCAAAAAAGTACAAGGTACTGACTGATGTGAAATAAACATCAGTTTAAAATCTTGAAGTCCAAAACTATCCATGAAAGGCAGTTTACACACGTCCATTCACTACTAAAAGGGATACTATAGGTAAGAGGCAACAAAATTAGCTTAATCCATTTGTGTATAGACCACCCCACCCATACACCTTTAGTTTCTCTGCCATTTAGGTGTTGAAACACTTTTGTTTCTGTCCTTTGAATGGATGCAGGCAGCCCTAGTTACACCTCCCCTGGATGTGACTGACACAGCCATGAAAAAAAAGGGTTTAATTTTCCCATCAGAATTTGCTCACTGTAGAGGTTTTTAATCTCCTCTGTAAATTTAACCTTAAGCACATACGATACGGGAGGTGTCCCCTAAAGGCAAATTACAGTGCAGGAGATAACTTTAAACACCAAACAGTAGAGTGCAAAATCTGGTGCAGCTGTGCACGGTAGCCAATCAGCTTCTAACTTCAGCTTGTTCAGTTTAGCTTTCACAATACCACCTGGAAGCTGATTGGTTACTATGCACAGATGCACCACATTTTGCACTCTCTAGTTTTAGAAAAATCAACCCCAATGTACAGTAAAGGAAGTCTAAACATTAGATGTCTCTTGACAGCAAAATTTTAAGGAAGCTGTGTTAGTCACACAAGGCAGGGTTATGACTAGGCTGAAAAACAAAAACATAAAAAAAATTCAGTGATTTAACAGCTAAATGGCAGAGAACTGAGCAGTGAGACAGATTGCAGGGGTAGGATTAATAATACACAAAAAATGGTTCATTAAGCTAAAGTTATTTTGGTGCCTATAGACTATAGTATAGATAGAACTATCCCACTTTTAGGGTCAGACTCATAGAGGTATACTGGAAGGAGAGAATACCCTAAACATGGCATGGGTTTCTTTGTCGATATTTAAGACACTTGTTATAACACTCATTTAACACATAAGTGGTTTATTCAATAAACTCCAAACGATAGCAAAGATCAAAATGCTAAATGGAGGTAAAAATAACCAATATGGAGAAATTCTCCAAAATCGACTGTAGTACTAGTAGTATCCATAGCTTGATCTTTGCCATTTGTATTTTGGTTCACTACAATTTGGAGTTTCTTGAAAAACAATACAAAAAAAAAAAAGTGCAAGTTGCTTCATGAGTTGAAAATACACCAGTTTAAAACTTTAAATAAAAGTGCAAACAATTTGTTGTAGTAAAACTACAAATATTACAACTCGTTAACCATATAGTAAACAATCTGTACTGTAAAGTGCCATCATTTTTAAACTGTAGTATAGTATTACAATATTCCATTTTCGGTAACTAATTTTTGATGTCTGAGTAAGACAGAGAAGAGATTGTCTACACAAGTGACACGCCAGAGAATCTTTCGAAGATTTTCTATTATTGGATCTGCACTTAGAACATTTCCTGGGATTTTGTGAACTGAAAGATTTGACAGCACTTGTGTCTGGTTGAACATTGCTTGCACAGATACAAAGTTGCTGCCTTCTTTTATCCCTTCCTTGCTTTGTCTGCTACTATGGCATACATTTGATTAAATTCACTAACAATTGTACTTGTTCAGACATTGTCTTACTGTAGGAAATAATTTTGCAATAAAGGGGTACATATAGCATCTCACAAGAGTACACCCCTCACATTTTTGTAAATCTTTTATTCTATCTTTACATCTGACAACACTGAAGAAATGTCAGTTTGCTACAATTTGTGAGTGTACAGATTGTATAACAGTGTAAATTTGTCCCCTCAAAATAACGCACACAGCCATTAAGGTCTAAACTGCTGGCAAGAGTATACCCCCCAAATTGGGGGGTAAATTGGGCCAAATTTGCCATTTTCCGTCCCAGTTTCATGTGATTCGTTAGTCGCTAGTGTTACAATAAGGTCTCAGGTGTGAAACTTGGTGTTATCGCTCTGATACTGGAAGATCTAAATACATGGCACCTCATGGGAAAGAACTGAGGATCTCTATATAAAGATGGCCTTGGCTCCAAGATTGCGAATAACCTGAAACTGATCCGAAGCATGGTGGCCAAGAACATACAGCGGTTTAGCAGGACAGGTTAAACTCAGATCAGGCCTCGCCAATGGTCGACCAAAGAAGTTGAGTCAGAGAGTGCACGTTTTCAGCGCCATATCCAAGGGTTGTCTTTGGGAAATAGACTTAGGAGTTTAAAGGTGATGGACTGGCCAAGCATATCTCCATACCTAAACCAGATTGAGCATCGTTGGGGCATCCTCAAACTGCAAGTGGAGGAGCGGAAGGTATCAAACATTCAACAGCTCCGCTCCGTGATGTCGTCATGGAGCAGTGGAAGAGCCAGAGGACTCCAGTAGCAACCTTGAAGCTCCAGTGAACTCCCATGCACAAGAGGGTTAAAGCAGTGCGAGAAATTGGTGACCACACAAAATATTAAGACTTTGGAGTGGACCCAATGTTGACATTTGCACTTAGGGGTAAACTCATTTTTGTTGCCAGTGGTTTAGACATTAATGGCTGTGTGTTGAGTTATTTTGAGGGGACAGCAAATTTACACTGTTATACAAGCTGTACACTCACTACTTTTACTTTCAATTGTAGCAAAGTGTAATTTCTTCAGTGTTGTCACATGAAAAGCTATATTTACAAAAATGTGAGGTGTATGGGTACTTATTTTGTGAGATACTGTACATAGCATCCCAAACAGCCAACCACCATTAACTGTTATTCTTTAGCTACCCTACCCCTACTATAAGTATAGTTTAGAATATTAGTTTCAGCCAGGAGCAAATTCAATTGGCAGCTGAAGTGCTTGTAATGGTTAATCTCTTGATAGAACCAAGGTATGCCTTCGTGATCGTTTGTTACCAAAATGATCAATTACACATTCATCAGACACCGATTCCAAAACGCCCTTTTCAATGGAAAGAACTGCAAGATGATGAAGCCTTGCTTGCCCCATTGTACCTCTGAGCCATGTATGAAGACGTCTCAAAGCACTAAATGATCTTTCGCAAGAGCAGCTGCTCACAGGAATTGTTAGGACAATTTGCATGATTTTTTTAACCGTTGGAAACATTAAAGGATCCAAAAGTTTGCAAATGTGCTGTACTGTTAGTACCACACCTTCCTGTTTTTTGCGTTCAAAGAAGTTTTTAGCAACAACTACTTCTTCATAGTGCAGATCAATTTTGTAATGTTGTGCAAGTGCCTTTATGTCTTCTGACAGAAAAGATGAAGAAAGTGGGTTGCATGCCTCAATGCCCTTGACCAAAGTTTCTTTAATGCTTGAGAAACGATGGTCAAGTTCAGAGAGCATTCGGTCCAAGCAAGGGTAAAAGATTTTTGATCTAAGATCATCTTCACTTGACAAATGATCACGTGGTGTTGGTCTGGCTTCATACACAAAGTCTTCCATCATTCTTGGTTTTTTAATTTGCCTGGATGTTTGTGGATTCTCAGTGTCAGTGTCAAACAAAGAAACAGCTTTTTGAAGTATATCTCTTGATTTGGCATTGGTTCTTAGAGATCTTAATGAAGTACAAACATCTTTTTTATACTCTAATGCAGTAGACAAATCTAGGTTTTCCTTCTGAAGCAACTTATGGAAACCTTCTGTAGTACCCAGTAACAATTCAAATGCAAAAAGGCAGTAACGCATTGATAACCTGCGTAATTTAATCAACAAGCCAGTGGCTATGGCAGATTTCTCCTCTTTAAGACACTGCACAACAGCTGTAAAGTTGCGTATTAGGGCAGTAATGGAATGTATCTGGCAAGACCAACGTGTCTCTGAGAGCTGTACTAGTTCTGTTTCTTTTAGTCCAAGTTGCGCCTGAACATCAATGAACTTTTGGTGCTGTGTAAAAGAAACACTAAAAAAAGTATAAAGGTTTTTTAGTGTTTGAAAAAAATCTGAAGCCTCTGGGATTGCTTTACAGGTATAGCAGAGTACAAGGTTTAGTTCATGGGCATAACAGTGAACATAAATAGCTTCAGGATGTTTTTTCTGAAACTTTGCTTGTACACCACCAATTACGCCACTCATAACTGCAGCTCCATCGTACGTTTGAGCAACACAGAGGACATTGGCTAAACCATTAACTGTGAGGCAATCTTCCAAAGATTCTGTTATTGAGTTTGCACTTAAATCTTTCAGTTCACAAAATCCCAGGAAATGTTCTTTTACAGCACTTGTGTCAGGTTCAACAAAGCATACACAGATAGCAAGTTGCTCTTTTCTTTTATCCCTTGCTTCGTCTGCCATTATGGCATACATTCCAGATTTCTTTAACTGCCTAACAATTGTACTTGTTACTTCTTCTGAACAGCATGAGATCATTTTGTGATGAAGGTGAAGTGTACGTAGCATTGCCTGGAGGCTTGTACTTTTGAAGGAAAGGATCAAATTTACGTAAATAATTTAAGCACTCTTTAAAATTGCCTCTATTTAGGCTTCCTTCTCCTTCTAAATGACCTCGAAATGATATGCCCTGCTTGGCAAGAAGCACTGTGGTTGCAACTATTCGTTCTAGATATTGTCGCCTTTCTCGAATTTGGAGTTCAGTAGCTTTTTCTATTTGTTCTACAACATTTCCACGCAGTTTAGCATCTTTGCAAGCTGCCCATGCCAACATGCTAGACTTGTGAAGAGCACTTCTTTCATGCTCCTTGAAGGAATCTAAAGCACGTTTCCAATTTTTAAAACCTTGTGTGGTTAATAATGCGTCCAGATTGTGCCTCTTGCCTTTTGGGGCAAAATTTCGACAAGCAAAACAAAATGCAGTATTTTTGGAACATGAATATTCTAGCCAATTATATTTTTCAAACCAGTGAAATTGGAATGATCGCTTTTGTGAACCAAACATTTCATATGGATATTGCTTTAGTTTAGGCTGCATAGAACCACTATCCACATCTCCTAGATCAGTAACATCACAAACTGCAGTCATAGCAATGGATCCATCACACACTTCTGTATCTGTTGTGGTACTAGAAGTGCCTTCCAGTTCCTCTGCAAGTAAAATACTGTCATCACATTCTGAAATTTGATCCGTGCTCACAGAGCCGGTACAAGGGGTGGGCAGAAGGGGCGGATGCCCTGGGCGAGACAATTTATTGGGGTGGGGGGGGGGCGCAGTGAAGTGTCCTAAAATGGGCATCACTAAATGGCGGACCTCGGGCCAAATGTGGACCGTCTCACTGTCCTATGCGGCCCGCCGCGGTACCGCCATTTAGCAGTCTTTTCTTCCCAATGCCGTCTCTGTAATCCTCACACAGAGCCGACAGCAGGAGGCGGGACAGTTCTGGATGGAGGACGGAGCTGGCGGAGGTTAACAAGCAGGTGATTGGCTGCTAGGATGAAGGGCGGTCTCAGCAACCAATCACCATCTTGCAACACCCGCCCTCCATCCGAGACATGCCGTGCCTCCCTCCAATCTTCGGTCTGTGCAAGGTAAGTGAGGGAGGGGGTGAAGTTACAGGGAGTGAGGACACTGATAAGGGGGAAAGTGTGTGCTGACTCACTGAGGACATTAAAATGAAGTTGTTGAGGGCTGTGATGTGGTGGGCTGACAGGTGGGGAGGGTGGGCTGAGCGGACTGTGATGTATTGATGTATGGGGAGATGTAAATATTAAAGTGGGGAGATGTGAATATTACAGTGGGGAGATGTGAATATTAAAGTAGGGAGATGTGAATATTACAGTAGGGAGATGTGAATATTACAGTAGGGAGATGTGAATATTACAGTGGGGAGATGTGAATATTACAGTGGGGGAGATGTGAATATTACAGTGGGGGAGATGTGAATATTGAAGTGGGGAGATGTGAATATTACAGTGGGGGAGATGTGAATATTACAGTGGGGAGATGTGAATATTACAGTGGGGGAGATGTGAATATTACAGTGGGGGAGATGTGAATATTACAGTGGGGAGATGTGAATATTACAGTGGGGGAGATGTGAATATTACAGTGGGGAGATGTGAATATTACAGTGGGGGAGATGTGAATATTACAGTGGGGGAGATGTGAATATTAAAGTGGGGAGATGTGGATATTACAGTGAGGGAGATGTGAATATTACACTGGGGAGATGTGGATATTACAGTGGGGGAGATGTGAATATTACAGTGGGGAGATGTGAATAATAAAGTGGGGAGATGTGAATATTACAGTGGGGGAGATGTGAATATTAAAGTGGGGAGATGTGAATATTACAGTGGGGGAGATGTGAATATTGAAATGGGGAGATGAGAATATTACAGTGGGGGAGATGAGAATATTACAGTGGGGGGAGATGTGAATATTACAGTGGGGGGAGATGTGAATATTAAAGTGGGGAGATGTGAATATTACAGTGGGGGAGATGTGAATATTGAAGTGGGGAGATGAGAATATTACAGTGGGGGAGATGAGAATATTACAGTGGGGGGAGATGTGAATATTAAAGTGGGGAGATGTGAATATTACAGTGGGGGAGATGTGAATATTAAAGTGGGGAGATGTGAATATTACAGTGGGGGAGATGTGAATATTGAAGTGGGGAGATGAGAATATTACAGTGGGGGAGATGAGAATATTACAGTGGGGGGAGATGTGAATATTAAAGTGGGGAGATGTGAATATTAAAGTGGGGAGATGTGAATATTACAGTGGGGGAGATGTGAATATTAAAGTGGGGAGATGTGAATATTACAGTGGGGGAGATGTGAATATTACAGTGGGGAGATGTGGATATTACAGTGGGGGAGATAGGGGGGGGGGCGCAGTTTGCCATCTTTGCCCTGGGCACCAAATGGCCTTGTCCCAGTACTGCGTGCTCACAGCTTCTTCCTGAGACTCAGGCTCAGCTTCTCCTGATGCTTTTGACCCTTTTTTGCTGAAAAAATTTCTGATATCCATATCCTATGAAGAAATTATTTCGAATTTATTACTCTGGTCTCATAGACCGTCTGGTCTCAAGAACCTTGGCACCCCAGATGTTTTGGAACTACATTTCCCATGATGCGCATATTCTGCAGTGTATTCAAGCATCGTGGGAATTGGGAAATGTCGTTCCAAAACATCTGGGGGGCCAAGGGTAAAAATCACTGTCCTACAGTGAGCTAGTTTAAATAAATGAGGTGTCAGTTGAAACTTATGAATTGTTAGAAACTTTTCTATTGGTAGTGTCAACACCGTGACCTCACATGACAGATTTTTACATTAATAAACCCTTCTGACATTTTTTATTTAGAATTTTTTGTCTACTTACCTGTTGTCGTAGGGGGGTTTTGCCTCTTTGGTGTTTCTTCCATTCAGGCTCTGGCTCTGCCTTACCAGTGCCCATCAAGTCAGCCTGACCAACTTCTAATGAAGGGAAAGCAGAAAGCTGTCAACAGCTGCATTGTGTATGGCCAAAAACATTATGCAATATACAAACCACATACAGGGTTGGGAGGTTTTTAATTCTCCTAGATGACAGAGACAGAGACAGACAGAGACAGACAGAGACAGAGAGAGACAGACAGAGACAGAGAGAGACAGACAGACAGAGAGACAGAGAGAGACAGAGAGAAACAGACAGAGACAGACAGAGACAGAGAGAGACAGACAGACAGAGAGACAGAGAGAGACAGAGAGAAACAGACAGAGACAGACAGAGACAGAGAGAGACAGACAGAGACAGAGAGAGACAGAGAGACAGAGAGACAGAGAGACAGAGAGACAGAGAGAGACAGAGACAGAGACAGAGAGACAGAGACAGAGAGACAGAGACAGAGAGACAGAGACAGAGAGACAGAGAGACAGAGAGAGAGACAGAGAGAGAGAGAGACAGAGAGAGCGAGACAGAGAGAGAGAGACAAAGAGAGAGAGAGAGAGACAGAGAGAGAGAGAGAGACAGAGAGAGAGAGACAAAGAGAGAGAGACAGAGAGAGAGACAGAGAGAGACAGAGAGAGACAGAGAGCGACAGAGAGACTGAGAGACAGAGACAGACAGAGAGAGATTTTTACCTGTTTTGTTGTTGCATATTCCAATGCATTGTTGTTGTTGACATGCGTTTCGGTGGTGCAATTCCAAAAAAAACTTTAATGTTGATGGTATGTTGCACATAAAATACTATTAGAAAAAGATAAAAGCAATATACAGTATAAAAATCTATTTTCGGGTTGTCAGCATTTTACAAGAATAAATTGTGATTAATACATATAAACTATCGCTTGCCAAGTTGTCCCCATTTCCTTTGTGGAATTATATATTGAAGTATATTTTATATCTATTAAATGGGTAAGGCAAGGTTACTGTAATATGACTGTAATGAAATCTATCTAGGTAGGTAATGTTCTAATTTCTTTCAGACTGTCTCAAACCAACATTCTATTTTACAAAATATAATAAACACCAGTCTGATTTAAATTATACTATAGGATTCCGTTTTACAATCAATGTGATCAGACATCAAGCCAGCATTTTCTCCATTTATCCATTGAAGTATATATTATATTAAATCAAATGGGTACAGGTAATCTAGGTAGCCGGCCCACTGGCCCACCAGTAGCAGGTCAGGTGGTAATGTTCTAATTTCAGACTATAAAGACTTTTTACAAACTTATTTTAATAAACAGTGCAGTCTGTGAATGTGATTTAAATTAGACTATATAGGTCCGGATTTTATTTTATCATCAA